>PITA01008216.1:0-73861 GCA_004023965.1 Spilogale gracilis | reverse complement strand
AGCCCCGGACCCTTCCACAGGCGCGAGCGCCCCTTTGGGAAGTTCACACGTACTGTTGCTCAGCACACATGACAGTCTCAGCCTGTGACAGTGTGTGTGCGTGTGCGTGTGCCCCTCTAACTATGGTGAACTCCTGGAGGACAGGGAACCAGAATTTGCTCACATCTGCGCTCTTTGTTCCTTGGGTTTCCCCATGTAGAGAAACAGAGAGTTCTGTTTGCCTTTCTGAGCAAGGAATTCCTCCCCACCACTGGCTGTGACTCTTCCTAAATCTTCATTTCCTGTTTTCTAAAATGGGGTTCTGAATCCCTTCTTTCCAGGGCCCTTGGAAGCACTGGGCTCCGAACAGAAAGGGTCCCTCCCAGTGCTTCAGGCGTAAACGGCACTTTGCAAACCTTGCAAACCGCAGCTCTCCGAGTGATGGGTCTTGCCCTCCGGCAGAGTCCTGATAAGGTCTGTGGCTTTCTACTGGGAAGAGACCTCTAACAGAAGGGCTGAGGAGAAGGTGTGGCCCTGAGAGCCCCCACAAGCACCCTGGCCTTTCATACCTCTTGCCTGATGGGTTAGCACCCCTTTAGGGACAGCAGCCGATGTGTGTGAAGTGATACTCTCAAGTCCTTCCGCACTGGATAGAAACTTCGGGAACATAGCTATTCAGGTCCCAGTATGGATGGGTCACACGACGGTACCAGGACCATGAATAAGTGCATGACAATAGCAGGATTCCAAAAAGCACTAGGACTGTGAAACGCTCAGCGAGGTCCGCTATTGGTGACTTGTTGGGAATGAGCGCCATCTCCTGGACATAATTAGAAACGCTTTAATGGTTACCCTAAAATCTTATACACATCTAACTAAGCCACTGTTCTTTAAAGATCTTTCTTCAAAACTTCTATAAGGAAAAAACAATGATATATATCCCAACAGATGTTTATTATTAAGTGTGTACATTATAACATCAGTAGTGTATTATGCACTATATATAAAATATAGCCATTCAATCAATCTACTCTTCAGCAAATTTAAATTTATTGTGTTCTTGTTATAGGCCAGGCACCGCCCTTGGAATTTGGAATATTTCCACAAATAAAAAAGACAAAAATATCTGCCCTCATATAATCAGATAATAATCCATACACTTAGTTAGTAAGAAAATCACACAGTATGTTTGAAGGTAGTAAGTGCTAAGGGAGAAGAAAATGAGTAAATTGTGTGAGGGAGATTGAGTGGGGGGATGGTTGGGGGCAGGTTGAAAAGATATTACTTTAAAGAAAAGAAAAGATATTACTTAAATAAGACTCAAATGTGAGAGCAGTGAGCACGTTCGTGTCAGTTTCTGGCACTTGGGTCAGAGGGAACAGCCAATACAAAGGCCCTGCGGCGGGAGTTGCCTGGCATGTTTGTAGGACAGAGGAAGTCTCTGAAGTTGGACTGGGATAAGACATGGGTAGTAGGAAGGGAGGAAGTCAGAAGGAAACTCAAGAGTAGATAGCATTGGATTTTTTAAAATTGTGTTATATTAGTTACCATACAGTACATCATTAATTTTTGATGTCGTGTTCCATGATTCATTATTTGCATATAACATATGCTCCATGCAATCTGTGCCTCCTTCATATCCATCACGAGGCTCACCCATCCCCCCACTTCTTCCCTTCTAAAACCCTCAGTTTGTTTCCCAGAGTCCATAGTCTCTCGTGGTTCATTTCCCACTCTGATTCCCCCCACCTTCATTTTTGCCTTCCTTCTCCTAATGTCCCCCAATCTTTTTCTTATGCTCCACAAAGTAAGTGAAATCATATGATACATGACTTTCTCTGCTTGACTTACTTCACTCAGCATAATCTCCTCCAGTCCCATCCATGTTGATGCAACAGTTGGGTATTCATCCATTCTGATGGCTGAGTGATATTCCACTGTGTCTTAAGGGAAGATTCTGACTGACATTTTAAAAGTATCCTTCCAGCCATGGGCAGGAGACTAGTATTGTGGGTCAGGGACACAGACAGCAACAGAGCCTAATTAAGGGGTATTCCATTTCACCAAGTGAGAAATTATAGTAGCTCAGAGCAAAGGCATTGTCATGGTGAGGGCATACTAATACATTTTTTTTAATGAACAGATGAGATAAGACTATGGGATTAGAAGCTCTAATGTTTTCTTTCCATATGGTGAGAGTGGGTTACATTGGAGATCACACACTTAGGCAAGGCAAGTTCTGAAGATCAGACGGCCCCCTGATGAAATTTACAAATCTGTACTAAATGTTATACAAGAAAAGGGTTTCACGGGAGAGCATGCTTTCGTGCTGATGAGACTGACCTCTTGCACAAGGGCATCGGCAAACCAATTCAGTCCCAGCAGTGACTTCATAGAACATAACTATACTGTGAATAATAATTGACCATATATATTCTGAAGGCAAACATGAATACGTTCCTGCATTTTTGGATGCTGTGACATATTGAGTGGAGAATGGCCCTCATTTTTCCCTTCCTTTGTGTTGTGTGTTTCCAAATCCTTCCTTCTAATGGGAGAGTCTACTTTCCTCCCACTGAATTGCCCTGGTCTCTGTCTTGCTCTGGTCAATAGAATGTTGGAAAAGCGGTACAGCACATCGGAGCCCAGCCCTCAGGAGGGTGAACAGTTTGTATTCTCTTTCCTACACTTCACCCTGAGGTCATCATAAGAACATGTCAGTGGAACACAGGGAGTTGTTTGAGCCACAGCCACTGGAGATTAGCCAATAGCCTGCCCCCTGCTGGACATGGGAGAGAGGACTTGCCAGGGCAAGCTCACCAAGACCAGCAGACCTAACGCACCAGTCTGTGGAGCAGAAAGCAATGATAAGCTGGTGTTATTTTAAGACTTGGACCTTGGGATGGCTTGTTACACAGCACTATCGTGACAATGGATTACTGATGTATATGCTGGGAGACACTATTGTCTTTGCTTGGTGTTTTGTCTATGAGGTAACTTAAGATGACTGCACAGGGAGAGCAGAGGATATGAGACAAGAGTCAGCCTCAGTTTCCAAGTACGTTATGGGAACCAAGTTCTCTTGCTTGTCAGATCTGGCCTTCTGTACTCATCCCTCAAGATCAGGCTTCTATTATGGCTAAGACCACAGACAACCCATCACATAACGGAGGTGGATCATGGTAGTTTTATCCTAATAAATGGACGACTGCCTTACTTCTTCTGGGCAGCTAGTATTTGTGCAAATAATCCCATAGCAGGCTTACTGTTTACACCAATAACACACATGCTTCCTCAACAGTGACCATTTATTCTACCAACAGTCCGTATGTGGGCAACCTTGGGGCACTTGCTTCACCGACAACAGTGAGCTGAAGGAGTCCAATTTTGTTCGAGACCATGATTTTAACACTGAATAATTATTCATGCTTGTTTCCCTTCTTCCAAAAGTCCTGCAAATACTCCAGTTTCATGATGTAATTTTTAGTGAAAATAGATTTGAATAGTTTAAAATTTTGCAATTCATTATATTTGGTTTTAATAAAGATCCCCATTCGATGTAAGCCACCAGTAGGATCCCTGGTAGTGGCAGTCACACACCACACGTGGCCTTGTGGGAGCTAAGTATGATAGCTAATTAGATCCCCACACTTTTTTAAAATTAAATTCTCTGTTTGGCTAGGGTCAGGGAGTTTACATTTAGTCCATCAGTGAATTATTAATATCCAGTTCCAAGTTAATAGTCACAGAAAGACTTTAAGTACTATAAAACTAAATATAATTAAGAGCTAAAATGTATTAAGAGTATTTCCAAGCCTTGGTAATAAGGTTAAATGGTCATCGCGTGACCTCTGAATGTCATCTTGCAATATTGTATAACAAGCCTGCCTGAGAGTCTCCTTTCTGTATTAGAAACATAACTTCCTCGGTTTCATTCACTGATCATAACTGATTGTAACCTCACAAAGTCAGAGGTTAACTCATAGAAAATTGTTAGAAATCAGGGCTTTATATGTGCACTTCTGAGGTCTATGAAATTTAGAAGAGAAGGATGGGGATGTGAGAATGAAGAGGGAAGGGGCTCCCCAAGAGAAGGCATGTCTGAGAGGAGACACAGAATTTGAAGGATCTTCTGAGGTTGTGAGTTTCATGCACTGACTCCCTGTATTTCTCTGGTTTGCAGCTCATATTAGGATCTCAAGTAAGTGTTGAATGATCACTTTGAGGAAAACAAGAGAGAAGGTTAGATCTGGGTGAAAGGAGTAGCAGAAACCAAGTTCTACCTAAGCAACATTTTACTCAACTAAGTGGATGGCAAGAGGGGACATTGGAAAGAAGATCTTGACCTATGCCAGCACCTGAGTGTCTCATTTGAGAAAGTGGGAAGACTTTATTTCTAGATTATTTTATGCATACAGAAGGATTCAGTAGGTTTCTTAAAGAACCCAAAAGATGAAAAAACTTACCTAAAATAAGAAGTTGTAAGGTGTATTTGTTATTGACTGCTGCACAACAAATTGCCTCCTAAACTTAGAGGCTTAAAACAACACTCATGTATCATCTCCTGGAGTCTGTGGGCCATGAGTCCAGGCATAGCCTAGCTGAGTCCTCTGCTTCAGAGTCCTCCCTGAGGCTACAATCATGGTGTTCCCTGGGGCTGTGATCTCATTTGAAAGTTCAACCGGGGAGGACCCACATCCAAGATCCCTTGTGTGGTGGTTGGCAGGATTGGGCTCTTTGTGGATGTTGGGGTAAATACATTAGTTCCTTGATAGATTCTGGACAGAGGCTTCCCACAGCTCCTTGGAAGGTGTCATGCCACCCTAACACAACTGGCTTTGCCACAACACTCAAGATAACAATGTGGGACAAAATGCCAGCAAGTGAGCAGTTTAGCACAACAAAGCCACAGTTGTGCACAGCATAAATCTCAGAAATTATAGTCCATGCCTTACCTTATTCAGTCTCTTAGAAGCAGATCATCAGGTCCAGCCTACACCCAGGGGCAGGATTACACAAAGGCAGATGCCTGGAGTTGGGGAAAATGGACTTCCTCCTAGTCTTCCTACCACAAAAACTACTCTAGTGAGATGGACCCCCTCATACTCTACTGATAAATTTTTTGGGCTATATAACAATATGTGTCCAAATGGTGAATGTGTATGCTATGTGAGCCAGATATTTTTTAAGAGTTTATTTATTTATTTGACACAGAGAAAGAGAGAGAGAAAGCAGCAGAGGAAGAGAGAGAAGCAGGCTCTTTGCTGAGCAGGGAGCTCCATGCAGAACTCAATCCCAGGACCCCAGGATTATGACCTGAGCCAAAGGCAGATGTTTAACCGATTGAGCCAACCAGGTGCCCCTGATCCAAATATTCTAATTCCAGGACTATCACAATGAAATAGTTAAAAACACACAGTGAAAATCTGAGGACAAAAATCTAGTTCTGATCCTACTTGGACACATGAAACATAGGAAGGCACATAAATGAGTCCCATTAGGGTACAACTGTGGCATGTGTAAATTTGGCAACATTAAGCAGTAATTGAAAATGAGCTTTCTTCACTTAAACATATATCTTACAGATAATCGCATGGCAGAAAATATAGTTTTACCTCAATCTCCCTTATAGCCACATCATAGTCCATTATATGGATATTACATAATTATTTTAAACCAACATTCACAGAAATAGGTGGTTTGGGTATTCCCATCTTGCTTTTACAAATGTTTTTATAAATAAGGTTACTCACAGATTGCAGTTTATGTGGAGAATGAATCTCTAGAGGTGGAGTTGCTTAGGCAATGAGTTTATATATCTTCAGTGTAACTAAATGAGGTATGCGGTAATGATACTCACAAACACAATGAATTCATGCAGGGTGACAGCAAGCATCTACTTGTGATGGCAACTTGAGACAGTTGACTCTTTCCTAGCTACCTACCCCATCCAGCTTCCTGCCACTAAGTGGACTGAAGGGAGCTTCTGTGCCAGAAGCTCTAGAGGCAACCAAGTCAACAAGAACCCCTCATGATATGTGGTGTTGGTATAAAGGGCAGGGACATCTTGTTGGTGCCTAGATCTTTCTTAAGCCACAGTATCTGCTGACCCACACCAGTGCCACCAGTGTGGGCAAAAGCCAGACCCACAGAAAGATGGATCCCTCCAGGCAAGAAGGGGCTATAATATGGCATCAGGTTCCCCACAGCTTCCAAGTGATGGGGGCATGGACATTCTCAGATTTTTCTACCTACGCAGAGGAAATGTAGGCGAGGGCAGAAGACAGCACCCTGCTTGTCCAGAGGAAGGTAAGCCCTGTGTGTGGCCAGGTGGGAGCCAGACTGACAATTCACACCAACCCCTCCACAGTATCCCAGGTCCCACGGAAGCCAGGCTGGAAACAACCTGCCTGCCGACCCCAGTTCAACATCTACGAGCTGGTGGCCTCTGCTCCTGTGACAAATGGAAGACTGGAGATGCCTCCTAGGCCCCAAGAGCAGGACAAAGCCTACGGTATAGAAAGAGACATGGAGAGGGGCAGAATGGATGGGCCTGGACCTCTCCTGTGTTCTCACATACTTCTGCTTGCAACCAGCGTTTCTGGAAGAATTAAAAAATAAATAAATAAAAAGCACTGGTCTACTCATAGTTTTAAATAGGCAGGACTCAGTAGGATAAATGGCTGATTGCTTTTTCTCCCCATTGTCCCTTACCTCTGCTCTGAGGGTTAGGTGTTTCCCTGTCTCCTGCATGAAGAATCAGGTAGGTCACCAAGATCTTCTTGGTCACCCTCTTAGAAGGAGGTGTCCTCAGGTCACTTTCACACATAAGAGCAGGCTCATTCTCATAATTAAAAAGACCTGTCTGGAATATTAATTCCTCAAATTCTTATCCAAGTTTAATATGTCCTAGTGTCCTTGTGCAGGTCTGACCCAAGCTTAGAAGACCTGATTGGGTGAAGAAGGACCACTATAGGTGTATATATATATATATATATATGCTTTGTCCTGCTCAAGGGGGTAAGAAGGTACCTCCAGTCTCCACCTGTTTGTCATGGGAGCAGATCCATCTGGTGTGTATGTGTATATTTGTCTATGTCTATGTGTGTATATAAATACCTGTGTGTATATGTGAGTCTGCATGTGTGCGTATTAACTCTCCCAGTTCTTCCACCCACTGTGGTTGGAAATGATGGACGGAGAAAGGAGGCAGGAAAGGTCTTACCAGGTTGGCACTGTCATGACCTTTTTGATGAGTGTTTTTGTGGATTTCTTCATGATTCCCCTACTGAGGACTTCTGCCTGCTTTTCTCCTGAAGTAGGAGATCCCTCTCTTCCTCGCTATGGTGTGGTCCATTCTGCTGGGTCATTTTGCCCCGACTTCCACCTCTAGGTGTTCTCGCTGATATAGTTCTTCCAAAGGCTCATCTGGACCCACTGGTCCTTGGGGAAATTCACCCATCAGACCCAGCAACAGTGGGAGAGCAGCTTGCTCCCAGGGCAGTCTGGCTTCCTCAGTCTACTGCTGGAGGCACAGCCTGTAATCTTGGCTATTACATCTTTCAGGCACTCTTCACACCCCCATGCCATCGGCCCCTCAGACTCCAAGGAGCACAAATAAAGCTCTCTGAGTAGATCTTGATGCCGAAGAAACCTCTCTCACTAAGATGGGGAAGGGTGCTCCTTCTTCTCTCGCTGGGACAAACAGGGAGGGAGGCATTGGTGGCAGACCACCTCTGCACATGCCCAACTCCACTCTTCTTACACTTGGAGGTTACAGACAGAGGGGGGTGCTCATCCCAGCAGAACTTGGGTCACAAGCTCTGAGCTGCCCCAGACAGTAATCTCACACCTGGCTTTATTTGGGGGGGGGCGGGTTCTTTGCACCTCTTTCTGCTGCTCTCAGCTTGGGGCTCGGATAAAAACTGGTTAAACTGACAAAGATCCTATTTTAGCCTCATGCCCACCATTAATACGTTCTTCACCATAGTTTGCAAGGGGCCTGGAGCTCTATGCTGTATACCTTGTTGTCCTCTAATATTTCTTTAAAGAAATAATCAATGAACTATTTAGCCTTCAATAAAACAAAGAAAAATAAGCTTTTTGAAGAATAAACTTTATTTTACAAGAGAAAAGATTTTGGGTGTGACTGTAATTTTTTAAAAATATTTAAGTCAATTAAAACTGTACGTTTTAGGGGCGCCTGGGTGGCTCAGTTGGTTAAGCAACTGCCATCGGCTCAGGTCATGATCCCAGAGACCCGGGATTGAGCCCCACATTGGGCTCCCTGCTCGGCGGGAAGCCTGCTTCTCCCTCTCTCACTCCCCCTGCTTGTGTTCCTTCTCTCGCTGTATTTCTCTCTGTCAAATAAATAAGTAAAATCTTAAAAAAAAAAAAAACTGTACATTTTAATAGAAGTTAATGTAAAATATTTTTAAAATACAGGTAAACTTGTATTCACTATGTAAAAATGTCATAAATTACTAGAAAGAAAGGATTCAAGATGTTCTATCCCAAGGCATGAATTTTTTTAACTTAATATTTTGGAGTGATAAAATAATTTCATTTTGTAGATTTCATAATGTAGATAGCTTCTTCTCTCATTTTTTATGATTATTAGAAATTTGTAAATGCTATTCAATACTTTTTTTTTTTTTACAACTAGAAAATCTAAGTTAAATGATATCCATGGCCTGAGGTAAGTCTCAGGCTACTACTACCGCCCAAGGGAGTCATCAGAATATTTAGAGCAGAGTCAGTCACCCATGACTGACTTTATTCTGAAACAATTATGCATGACAAGATGGTGGCCTTTCCCATTGGGCCTGAAGGCAGATGGCGACTCCTCTCTTCCATGACAGAGCTTTGGTGTACTTCCTGTGGAATATCTAACTGAACACCCTTGGGTCCTGTGTAGCTGCCCCCTGTAAACCTATGAACAAAGTAACACCCTATTCAGACTCCGGGCTGACTGTTTCAAATGGGGGACATGTATCACAAGATGAAGATCAGAGTTTTAGCCAGATTTGCTTTGAGTTATTCTCTTCAAAGCAGTGACCAGGAAAAATTACACTAAATCTCTTCTGGGAAGGAATATTTTTGTATGAGGTTATTTACAACCTCATTCTGAAAAGAAACTAGAATTAAGTCATTTTCTGGAGTGAAATCCTAATGATATTTAACCTGGATTTCATTTTTTTTAATCTAGTTTAATAATAGCTGACCATTTCGATTTTCCAAAATATCTGCCCACCAAAGTGAAACCTTTCAATAGAGCTGTTAGAGATATCTACCCTTGAAGCCTGTTCCTTGAGATAAAAACATAAAGCTCATAATCGAAGTGTCTAGAAACTATTGCTAACAAACTTTAACCTTTCCTAAGGCTCTTCAGATCACATTGATGCCATTTATTTAGAACTTGGAGCACAATGGGTGCCATTTTTGACACCAAGGGAACAGACCTCCATTTTGTTTAAGAGACATTGTCAGTTATTTAGTAATTAGAGATTAAAAGTAACAGGGAAGAGGAGGGAAAGAGAAGAGGAAGTTTAGGAAAAGGAAAAGAAAATTGTTCCTGCTCATGAGAAATCCTGACAACTCTCTCACAAAGGCTCATCACCCTTTCTGCAGGTAGAGAATGGTGAAAATGGGGAGAGCCAAGAAGAAAGGAGTAAGGAATCAAAGAAGTTTCTGCATCAAATCACAGTGGGCTGCATGGGCCGCTCTGAGGAGCTGGGCTCTTACTGGAATCTGGTGGAGGAGACTGTGAAGATGAGAGGTGGAAGGCAGGGAGGCCCATTAGAAGGCTGAGGCTGATGAAAACAATCCAGATACCAGATGGCGGTAGCCAGAGCAGAGGCACAACCCTGGAGGTACGAGAAGCGGCTGCCTTGTATTGTATTGTGGTGGTATGGACACCAGCCCACATAATTTAAAACCAGTAGCTGCACAGGCATGAGCTGCTGAGAACAAGGCTAGAGCTTTCTAGAGTTTCAAGTTCACTTCATTGCCAAGGTAACAATCAACTTTTCTAACCAACTAGTTGGTTGTAGGAGGCATAGCTTCACCATAAGAATGTAGTGAAATATTGTGCTTACTCTTGGCTTTGCTTAGGTTTTGTTCATTTTGTTTTCACTTAAAAATTAAACATGGTATCCTATTTCAGTAACTCTTCTGTCCTTAGTTCCCTGGTATAATGTTTAGCCTTTTCTTAATAAGGTTTCAAATCTGTCCTTGGAGTGAAAAGAACAATAGCAGTCACCAGTACCTAATGGTGGACCCAGTGCTCCTCCAAGGCAGTGCAGGGAACCCAGGAGGTGGGTGCTGTTCTTCTATCATTATACTCACCCTATCTGAGGAAGCTGGACATACAGAATTAACTTCTGGCCACAGATCCTCTCCTGGAGAACTGGGGACCCATGCTCTGGACCACCATGTCTTGCTACCTCCCAACACAGCCAGTATTTGTGGGCTTGTAATATTGGAAAAGGACAAATTATAAATTTCAAAAGATATGCATATGTATATAGATTTGTGTATGTGTATATATAAAAATCTATGTGTATATATGTTAAACATGGTATGAGAGATTTGATAGACACATCTATAATGTGAATTTCGTGGGGCACCTGCATGGCTCAGTCGTTAAGCATCTGCCTTCAGCTCAGGGCGTGATCCTGGAGTCCCAGGATTGAGCCCTGCATCGGGCTCCCTGCTCGGCGGGAAGCCTGTTTCTCTCTCTCTCTCACTCCCCCTGCTTGTGTTCCCTCTAGAGCTGTGTTTCTCTCTGTCAAATAAGTAAACAAAATGTTTTTTTTTTTTTAATGTGAATTTCAGTGGTCATAACTGAATATTATGCCCATTTGGGAGTCAGGACCCAAAGAAAGGCAGGATAGTTTTGTCTTTGCAGTGTTGTTCACCAAGAGCACAAAACTCACACCCATACACCCAAAAGTTCAGCCCCACGAGAGGAAGCTAAATCTCACATGCACAGGGGACAGGGCTAATGGTAGGAATTCAGACACCAGCATGATCCTTTAAGGCAATAAATCTGCTTCTGAGCAACACTGGTTGCTACTCACCCGTGGTGCCACAGGGTTAGAATAAGAATGAAACAAACTAGAAAGAACAATCCTGGATTTTAGAGTCAAGGAGACTTGTATGTGAATCCTGGGTTCAGTACTTGCTCCCTAGATCACCTTGCATATTACCTCTTCTTCCCGCCTACACCATGAAGATAGCAATCCCCGCCTCCTAGGTTTGTGCTGGGTAGTCTTTTGTCCACTCAACTCCAGCACCTTTTTCTTCTAAGGCTAGCAGCTGTGGCTCCAGAATCACCTTCCCCACACAGAGAGGAGCTCCCCTGGGATTTGGAGCATGGAGGTGAAGCAGAGCCACCGGCCAGGGTGGTCATGAAGGTGAGACGAGTGGATTCATCAACGTCTCCATGAGCTCCCATGTGGTTCCTTAGACATAGCAGCTCCTTGGACTCCCCCGAGAGCCCTGGTTTCACCATCTGCCTCACTGCCTCAGGCTGAAGTCATCTGTGACTCTTCCTGCCATTATCTGCCTGCAGCTTTGTAGACCTCTCTCTTGGCTCCTCCGATGTTCAGTTCCCGTCAGGCCCACTGTGGTTCTCTTGTCCTAACTGAATTCAGGCTGAGACATGAGACTCAAATGACAATACACACGGAAAGCTGGCATCAAGAAATGGGTGGGACCAAGTCTTTTGGTAGGACCAAGTATCTCAGAGTCATTATGAGGAGGACATCTGAGGCAGTGATTTGTACCAATGAATCTCTTCCTTCTCGGATGTCAAAAGATTCTACCGACTTATCAAAGGGTCTCGAGATAATGCAAGTGGTTTGAGGCCTGGCTCCAGACCATTCTTGCTGCGTAGTTTTCACTGAGTTACTAAACTTCTTAGAGCCTTATCAACTCATCTATGTCTTTCTAATTAGTACAGTTAGACTAATAAGACTTAATTCGAGATTTCAAGCACTGTGCACAGACCTGGCATGTAGTAGGGATTCCACAAAAGTTGGTTCTATTCTCTCCACTCCTTCCACAGTGAAAGGAGGGGTGTGTTCACAATCTGGGAGCCACTCAGGGCCACTGGAGTCTCAGGTGAGAAAGGGAGAGAGTCCAAGAAGGAGATCATGAGTCCAGATCAGAGAGAGAGCCGTGGCCATCCAACTCCATCTTTCTCCTGTGAACAAAGAAGAGTCACAAGTAGAACCGAGAACAGTCTCATCTTCGTTCTGGGAAGAGCGTTCCAGCAGCAATGAAAAGGACAGCCTACAGAGGACTGGGTGGGAGATCAGGAAGTTGGGAGAAGTCTGACGGGTCCTCAAATTAGAGAGGGGGCTGTAGGAGAAGAGAGGAAAGAAGGAATCTGTTAGACCCTTAGGTGTCAATCAACCGTATTTCACATCAACTACAAATACATGGAGTGGAAAGTCTAAGGCAGAGGTGGAATCTTCCAGAAGAGAATTCAAGATTCAGGCTACTAGAAGGGGATTTATTTCCTTTGTAGAGGGGCTGGAGTTAGATATGTCCATGTGTGTGTGGCTGTAAGCCTGGGCTGCACCCTGAGCTCGTCATATCCAACGACCGAGGCGACCTCAGGAAGGGGAGAGGTGGCTATGTGACATTGCACAGGCGGGATCAGTGATGAGCAGACAGGGGTGCCTGACAGGCTACAGGTCTCCCCCACCGCCGCCCCTGAGACAGTTGATACAGACACCACTGTGACCATTTTGCTGATGGGCAGGCTGAGGCCCTGAAAGACAACAGGGCATTTTGTCTTACTCGTCCATGTGGGCTAAAGAAATAATCAGATCAGTAAATGATCTCTTTTCTTCATCCATTCTTCTGCCAGCCTAGCTCTCCAACTTCACTATCTTGAACGTCTGGCTGGACCCCCTGCCTGCAGAGTCCCTCCACCCAGCGAGCCACCCTCACCACCGCCAGAGGCCCTGAAAGACGCCTTCAGTGGCAGACCTCAGAAAACACACGGGTGCTTTGTGCCTACCTCTGTTAGGTTTACACAGATTGTTTAATAACAGCAGTATTTCCAAGCTGTATGTGCTATTGTCCCCATTGTGCAGACCAGGCAGCAGAGGCCCAGAGACACCGACTACATCACCTGGAATCATTCTATGGCTGAGGAGGAGTCTTTGCAGCTCAGCAGTTTGTTCCAAATCTGACCTGCTTACCACTGACTCCCTGCCTATGGAACTCGCTTTCTCATAAAGTAAAAAGACACAAATCATTCACTAATAGTGTCATGAAGATGTTCTTAGCACCAGGACCCCGAGAAAGGAGGCCTCCTCCAGCCTGGAGGGTGAGCAAAGACGTTCTGTAGGCAAGGAGGAGGGGGAGGTGTTGAAGCAGGAGTCTTCAAGCAGAATGCACGTGGGAATCTCAGAGACATCAATACTATTGTGACGCCTCCCTTCTTAGACCTTCTAATGACTTCCCAGCCCACCTCCCAGATCCACTTTCCCCCCTGATACCATTATCCTCTACTCTTCCCCTTGTCCCCTAGTACACTCCTTCCTGGGCTTTCTCGGTGCACTGGGCCTGCCAATCTTACCCCAGACGCAGGGCCTTTGCACTTACTCTTCTTCTTACTCAGAATTCTCTCCCCTCTTTCTCTTCTTCCTTTGTAGTGGGCCGTCTCCAGAACAGCCCTTCCTGATCACTGTCACTTGTTGTCCCCAAAGTTGTTCTTTACCACATTCCTCTATTTATCGTCTTCCAAGTGCTTATTAGTACCTACAGCGATCTGTCCGTCTACCTTTCTGTCTGCCTTTCTCTATCCATCTGTCCATCCATCCATCCCTCCCTCCCTCCCTCCTCCCCATAACCATTGGAATGGAAGCCCCCTGAGCGTAGGACTTGTATTCTGTGTTCTGCATTCCCATGTCTAAGTCAAGCCCCCTGTAAATGTCAGATGAACGGCCAGCTGCCGGTGGGCTTCAGAAGCGAGACTTCCAACTTCTCTAGGAGGACCTTCTGGAGGAAGGAGAACCAGAGTTGGAGCCAGTCGCTAGGCATTTGGAAGAGAGAAGGAGATTAATACTGGAGTGCAGGTTAGCCTTCCTTTTCCTATGAAACAGCAACACAAATGAAAAGTAGGACATCCCAATGAACTGTTCTAAAGTACTAGAATGGATGAATGTCAGACGAGATGCCCAGGAACCTGGCTTCTTGTCCTGAGTCTCCAAGTCATTTATCCCCAGCTTCCCCTCTCTGGGCAGATTGCAGTTTGGCTCTGAGAAGGGAGTGGGTGGAGCTCAGTGGATCCCTGCACCCACCTTCCACTCACAGACTCCAGATGAAAACAATGTCAACACCCTTGCCCAGTCACCGCCACATAGGTGGGGCTGCTTATTCTAGACGTAGCTGCACACACTAGGGCCTGCCACCCTTGGGTAGATGTCTCAAAGGTAGCAGGATCTATTCTGAGCCTCCAGGAGGAAGTCCCAGGCCCAGCCCTCACAGGGCCTGTGTGCTGCCCTGGGGGCGGGGCCTAGAAGTCAGCCGCCTGCAGACTGGGAGTGTGGATAGTAACTCCTTGCCGCCAGCAGGTGGCGCGACTCTCCAAGGCACTGCGCTTCCCAGCTGGAAGGTCGTTTGCATGCCCTTGGAGCTGGATGGCTTGCAAAAAATAGCCAAGGCTGATGTTTAGTAAACATGTTCGAGGGCTGGTGCTGGCTCCCAGGGGATGAAAAGGGATTGACACATAACTGGATCCGGGAAAAAGTGCAGCTTGGGAAGCAGGCGAAGGAGACCAGCCATTCCTCTCTGAGTTCCTGCCGCTCATTTTAGCCGTGAGCGGGGTGCAGGACTCCAGCCCTGTGGTCCCCACATCTCCACCCAGAGCCCCCCACCCCCGCCATCACGCCATGTGGCCTCCTCCCACAGCCCTGACCTTAAGGCCATGAGGATGTTGCAATCTTCATTTTTGGAGGGAACACAGACAGTGGTTTCTCTGACCCAGGGGCTTTGGCCTGTGGGGCCTGCAGCTGTCTCCACTGGAGGCGAAGGCAGGCAGGGGCTTGGGAGAGGACTGAGCGGGCCATCTTGTCTCAGATCTGTCCCCTCATTCTCTGACATATTCAACAGACATCCGCTGAACCCTTCACCCGTGCCAGGCTCCCGAGACAGAGCCGGCCCTGCCTTCAGGAACCCCTGCCCCTGCAGGCAGAGGAGCACACAGACCGGGTGACCACGCCAGGCAGGTAGCGAGACAGCTGGTCCTCAGAGGGGAGATGGCTCCCTCCAACTCTGGGGGGGGACCCTGATGGTGAGGAACGGTGAATGGGGGAGGTGACATGGGAGCTGAGAAGTAAAGCAGGAGATGGGACAGGGGTTCCAAGCTGATGGAGCTGCCAAGGCAGAGAGAAAGCCCGGGGTCTGGGGGCTGTTTTGATGTCGCTGGACTTCAATTTTCAGCAAACAGGTGGACAGAGCCGAAGTGGGCAGCAAATAAAACCTGGAGGGACGCGTGTGCCATGGTGAGGGGCAGGGCATTAGGAAAGCAAGAGACGGTCCCCAAACAGCTTTACGCAGGAGAACAGCCTGGAGACAGTTCAGAAGAATGACCATGACCCTGGCATGGTGCCGAGATTCGTAGGAGGGCCTCCTGGGGAAGGCCGGAGCCCAGCTGACAGATCGGAGCTCTGCCATGAGTTGCTGAAGCCCAGCTTAGGGCTGGGGCTTCAAGGACAGGAGGAGGCAGAGAAGGGGGCGCCCCAGGAAGAGGAGGCTTTGTGCCCACAGAAATGTCAGCCAGAGGAAAGGAGCCCCCTCGGTTGGTCAAATATCCTCCTTTCCATAAAGGCCCAAGAGAAATCCTCAAGATGTAATTTATGTGTAAATGAGCCTGCGTTTTCACTGGCTAACAGCAGAGGATATTTGAAGATCTTGTCAGCCTCTCTTTTTGTTCCTAAGTTTCTCTGATGAAATCGTTTGGAAACCCCAAGTTTGACAGGACTCAAGAATCTCCAAACCTCAGCTGTACACACAGTGTCATTTTCAAATTCTCCGGAGCCGCTGGTCTCAATGAAGCATCAAAAACAAACAGATGAGATGAAGCCAGAATCCAAAGGCAGAAGGGATGGGAGCAGGAAGCAGCCAGGAGCTTCTGCACAGTTGTTTTTACTTACTGTTCACCCCAGTTCTCCAAGCAGGGCCCATCAGCCCCTCTCCCAGCCCACGCTCGCCTGGGGCCAGAGGCAGACGCTGGACGAGTCAGCCCCTGCACACTGAGGACGGAGCCTTCCAAGGCCCTTTGCTCTGCATCTGCTGGATCCCGCTCCCTAAACTCTACAAAACCGCTGCATGGCTCACAGTGGCTCTTCCAGCAGCGAGTTCCCCAGGGAGGGCGGGCAGTGTCGTCCTGAAAGCCAGGTTCGTGGCTCATGGCGTCGGCCTCTCTCACAGCTCCAGCCTCCAGGGCCACATCTGCCACTTACGGGGACAGGGGGGTGGGGGCAGGGGAGAGGGGAGCTGGGGGCAGGCCCTGAGCCCAGCCCCTAACACAGGGCTCTGTCCTTGGCAGGATCCCACTGGTGTCCATGGACGACACGCCACTGACAAAGGTCCCCAAAACCCCAGGGGACAAGAGAAGGAAAATAGAATCTCTGAGAGGCCAAGTTCGGGAGTTGCTTAGAGAGCCACCGTTTCCGCCCGCCACATGTTACATGCCAAGGCTCTCGTCCCCGTTACCTGCCAACCAGCTGTGCCGACTTCAACCAGTGGCTTAAATTCTTGAGCTTAAGGCATATTTTTCCCCCCAAATAAAAGATGACAGCGTTGAACGGATGGCCTCTAAGTTCCTTCAAGCTCTAGGGGGTTCGGGTTCCTTCACAGTTCTCTCACTGTCTCATTGAACAAAGATTCAAACCAGGAAACCCTCAGCCCCCGCACAAGGGCTCCCGCTCCGCAAGGCACAGAGCCATGAGCAAAGAAGAGGCAGAATCCTGTCATGCCAAGGGACGAGGGACAGAGGACTTACAGAAGAGGCAGCGAGTCGCCCTTCAGTGGAGGGTCAGGATGCCCAGAAGTGAGCAGCTGCAGAAAAAGGTGGGTCCTGCTGGACACCAGAGTGGGCGTGGCCGGGCGGGCAGGGGAAGCAGCATGGGGGGCATCCAGACTGGAGCCTCGTGGTGGCCAACTGATGAGTTAGTTCACTCAGGCCCTGAGGAGGACAGGGCAGATGAAACGGAAATTGAGCCTGACGTTTTAGCTGGAGTCCAGATCATGAAGGGCCTTGAGTGACGCCCTCCAAGTTCAGTGTCAGCACCCGTTGTGCCAAAACCAAGCAGAGGACAGGATCCCCAGGCCCTACCTGTGAGAGTACACTTCTGTATGTGGTGGAAAACTCAGATAGGAACTGGGCTAAGGCTTTATTTCAGCTCAGAAATTCATTTTTATAAGATAGACAGCCATAGGCCCCTGTTCGGTACTGACTCGGGCCATCTGTGAACTTCTAGTGCTTCATCCCAACTGTTAATTCCATTTTTTTCCCTTCCGGGGAAATAGGGGGGCAGAGCCATCCTGAGTCTGTGCCAGCAGTGAGCTAACCAGTGATTGTGTGGCTGGGTCCCAGAACTCCAGGAAAAGTTCCAGAAGAATCTGGGACTCCTTGATGCTCACTATGGCGGAAGGCCACCATGGTCTGGGACCCTCCAGGACAGTAGTCACAGGTGGTCTAGAGGACAGAGCCAGGAGACCAGGGCAGGAGAAAATGCCATGTCACCTCGGTGAACTGCTCCCAGTGGAGACACTGTGGCTCAGCAAGCTCTACACACTTGGGTACCCAGGTGCATAACTAGCAGTTAGGGCAAAGAGTGGGAAGACGTCCGGCAGGAGCGGGCCCAAGATGGCAGGTGCCATGCATGGGGCAGCTCGCCCAGTGCTGCAAAGTCAGGGGACATCATGTCTCACCTTCACTGTCACTTTCCTTGAGGAGCCCGCAATGCCTCCCAAGTGTAAGTCAGGAGCGACCCAGAACCAGGAGAGAGCATGAGGGAGACGGGAAAGGGTGAGATAGTCTGGTGCAGGCAGCAGGGGAGAGGACGATGGTTGCAGCACAAATTATGAATGGGGGAACGTGGAGCTGGATGGAAAAGAGACCGTCAGAACTTGGACAGCACGCGAAGGTGTATCCTAGGTAATGGTGTGTGAGTGGGGAGACGGAGGTGGGGGAGAGAGAGGGAAATACATGCCCTTTATTTTTTTTTTATTTTTTTAAAAAAGATTTATTTATTTGAGAAATAGAGAGAGAGAGAGAGAGAGAGAGAGAGCGAGCAAGCCTGGAGGGGGGGTACAGAGGGAGGAGCAGACTCCCTGTTGAACAGGGACCCCGACGTGGGGCTCAGTCCACCACCCTGAGATCATGACCTGAGTGAGACACCCAAGAGTCGTACACTCAACCGACTGAGCCCCCCAGGTGCCCCAATATTTGCTCTTTAAGCAAATCATTCCAGTGAATTGTGGACCGCAGTCAGCTGGGAGGCAGAGAGATGGGATGCTGGCTCTGGTCCTAACACACAGAAAATGCTGGTAGTGGTAAGAGCTCAGGCTTTTGATCGCTCACTGGGCTAAAAGCATGATTTAAGCAGTTCACATGTGTTACCTTTTATAACCTCTCAACAACTTCTGTCAGCACAATGGTCATTCTCAACTTAAAGGTGAGGAAACGCAAAAGCTACAGTGTGAAATTGTCAAAGGTAACACAGCCAGATCTCCAACTCCAGAGCCCACACCTAGGCCCTCAAGCAAAGATCACAGTTCTTTACTAGGGCTGAGAGCCACAACGGTGGGGTAGAGAACAGCAGTAAGACAAGGAATCGCAGAAGAACCTACGAGACTTGGTGGAGCCCTGACAGCTTCTGGGCCCATGAAGCTTACAGGAGGTGGCATCAGCTGCTGTTCTGGTTTCCTAGGGCTGCTGGAACAAACTGTCACAAAAACAACAAAATTGTGTTCTCTCGCAGTTCTGAAGACCAGAAGTCCAAAATCAAGGAGACAACAAGGTTGATCTCTTCTGCAGGCTCTGAGGGAGACTCTGTTCCTCGCCTCTCTCCTAGGTTTTCATGGCTGTCAGCAAGCCATGGTGCTCCTTTCTTTGTACTTAGCATCCTTCTCATCTTTGCCTATGTCTTCATGTGGCCTTACCCCCTTCCCTTTTCTTCTAAGGACTCTTGTCTTTGTATTCAGGGCCCACCTAACCCAGGATGATCTCCTCTTGAGATCCTTAACTATGTCTGCCAAATAAGGTACAACTCACAGGTCCGGATGGACATATCTTTTGGAAGAGCACCATTCAACCCACCAAAGTTGAGAACTCTACCCACCAACGTTGGGAACACAGAAGAAAGATGTCATGGGTGAACTATTTCAAGCCCCCTTTTTCATATGCTGAGATTGGAGGGTTTTGAGATTTCTGAATGGTGATATCTAAGAGGTGATTAGATAAATAAATCTAAAGCTTTGTGTCCCCATCAATGCTGAGACTCAAAAATCTTCAGTAAGTGATGGAGGAAATGCCCCAGGGAAGACATATTGAGACAAAAATACAGGAATTCCGATAAGAGCCTGAGAAGAAATGGTCCAGGGTCTTGAGACTGGCCTGAGGAGTCACAGAAAGGAAGAGACTGGTGGCAGTAGGTACGGGGGAGTAGGAATGGTGGTAAAAGCCATAGGACTGCCTATGGGAGGTCCCCAGAAATGGCTCTAAGTGCTTAGCATCCCAAAACTGGTTTTGGGCCTTAGTGAGCATGGCTTCAGAGGAGGGTAGGAAGTAAACTCTGGACAGCACAGACAACGTTTTCATCAAGTTTGATTGTGAATGGAAAGGAAAGATGGAGCTGTGTTCAAAGGTGGACACAAGAGAGAAGACCCTTGGGTGAAAGGGACAGATCCAGGGAGGGGAAGGACGGAAAAGGGAGTGATGGAGGGGATAATCAATGGGGCAAGTGAAGAGTAAGGGAATTAGATCCGAGACATCATAGAAAGAATACGGCATTTTTTTGGCTATGGAGAGAAAGTTTTTCAAGGATGGGAATGACTGCAAGTAGTCTGTAGGTGTGAAGTCAGGAAGTAGAGGCTGAGAAGGTACCCTGCACCACCTATTTTCTCTGTGAAGTGGAAGATAAGGTTATCTGTGGGGAAGGAGTGGGAAGTGGAGGGTGGGAAGTCTGAGAATCATCCAGAAGATTTTAAATAGCTACTCTGGGAAACAAAGTTGACTTGGGAACAGAAGGCTATCTTGGCAGCGCCAGGGTTGGAGACCATGAATTTTCTCTGGCAGCATTGTGGCCCGTTGTGTGAATTTCCCCAGAGGTCCTAGTGAGGCTCAGAGATGGTTTCATTGGAGCAGAATTAGGGATATCTGGGAAAATCCAACAGAAAGATAGCAGGATATCCACAGAGAAGGTTAAAGGGATGGGCCCTAAAACCCACCCTGAGGAAGAAAGGAAGGATGGAAAGAAGGAAGGAAGAAAGGAAGGAAGGGAGGGAAGGGAGGGAGAGAGAAAGAGGAAGGAAGGAAGGAAGCAAGGAAGCAAGGAAGGAAGGAAAAAAGAGTAGATCTGATGAGAGGGTAGAGGGGTTAAGGTATTGGCAGTTTTGAAGTACACAAGAGTTAAGGATAAAGGACAGAAGCT
Source organism: Spilogale gracilis (assembly GCA_004023965.1). Classification (NCBI taxonomy): domain Eukaryota; kingdom Metazoa; phylum Chordata; class Mammalia; order Carnivora; family Mephitidae; genus Spilogale; species Spilogale gracilis. Next base: position 53,201 of record PITA01008216.1, on the reverse strand, counting down.
CCGGAAGATGGTGGTATCTAAGAGTGACAAACTGAGGCCCCAAGAAACAAGGAAGGTGTCATCTTTTGTCAGGTCCCTCGAAGCAGAGCCTGAGGCGGGGGTTCTCATGAAAGTGATTCATTGAGGGGATGCCCTCAGGGCAAGAGGAATGAGGGAAGCAGGAAAAAGCTAATGAAGAAAGTTAAGCATAAATGTGGTCTTTCCTGGAGTTTCAGCCAAGGGAGCTCTGGGACATAGACTGCACCAACAAATTGACCCCTACTCGAGAGAAGGGACCAGCCTTTTGTAACCCAGTGCCAGTCAGCTGTTGGCCACTGGCTCAAGGTGGCCCCATCTGGTCAAGGGCAGTCCTGCAGAGGAAGGAGCAGCTGTGAGTAGTTGACGGCCCACATTTACAGCATGCACGAGTTTGCTGCCTCAGCACGAACACAAATCTAGGAAAGGCACCAAAGTCATCCACATCCCAACTTCCACCTCTATGTACAGGGGTTCAGGGAGAATTGGCAGCTGCCATGAAGGGAAGCAGCTGGGGAAGTTGTGTCTTCGGGGGTAATATTACTGGATTCAACACTTCAGGATACAGGATATTTGATGACTAGTCCAAAGAGACAGGAGAAATTGTTTCCCACAGATCAGTAGTTCCAGAGGGCAAAGGGACAAAGTCTTGTAGGAGGAGGAGGGTAGAAAGTTGAGAAACACAGAGTAGGTGATGCATCTGAGAAAGGATATGGGACCCAGGTGTTCTGAGCTTCGATAAGGCACCTAGAGATAGAAGGGCCTATGGGGTCAGCTGGTGCAAGGTCTCTAGCCTGGTGGGAGAAGAGAATAGGGCCTCTGGGGACATATCAGCTCCCTCTCAGTTGGGTCATGCTCTCCTCGTGAGCAGGGCAGCGAGTCATGAACTGGCTCCTCACTGCTAAACATGACCTCTCCATCCTGAGACCCACTCTGGAGCCTGGCACTCCCACCTGCACCTACATCCATGTTCTTGTGAGGTTCCTTTGGAGGGAGGACCCCAGAAAGAGCAGGAGCACTCCATCTCCAGCTGACTGGCTTTCAAGCCCATCTCGAAGGCTGAGGTCAGGCAGGGCCTCTCCTCCCAAGGTCTATGCAGGCAGTTGAAGAACATGTATTCTAGTCTCAACCGTCAGCAGAAGCAAGAATTTGGCCTGAAAAGTTGTCTCACAGTGCAGCAAAAGGCAAGAGTACCATCGGGTACATCGGCTTTATGCTCCTGGAGACCAGCCAGGCATGTGGGGAGGAAGAGATGTGGGTCTCCTGCAGGTGTCTGAAGGCTGGTGATATATTTTTCTTTTTTCAGCATGTGAACCTGTCTCTAGGACCTGTGAGTGGGCAGCTTTCTTGACTATTGCAGAGCTACAGGTTTCCTAAGTGTTGAGGTGAAGGACTGGCATTGTCCTCAGCATCGGAGGGCAAGGGCACTCCAGCACGTCTTGAAACTTACTAGATGGCTTTGGACAAATTCCCTGCCCTCTCTAGATACCATTTGCCTCATCTACATGGTGGGGAAGGCCACTGTCAACTTTCCAAGGCTTTGGCATTAGACCAGGGACAATAAGGAAAGCTTCCTAGCACAGGTCATAGCAATGCACATGTTTAGGTATCATTCCTGCTCAGGAATGTGACCCCCAGAGGAATGTCCCAAAGACCCAGACATCCTTGTATCCCTAACCCTATGGTCAGAGTATAGCCTGCAGTAGAGAAGGAGAATTTTGTTCTCCTCCCACAGGCATGACTGTGGACTTGGCCTTTCCTGGACTTTCCAATGCTGGGCCCAGGCAGGCCTGGTGTCCAGGCAGAATAGGCATGGGGGACAGAAACCACTGCTATTAGCTAGAACATACCTCATGAGCAGCCACCAGGGAATGCACAGAATCTTACCCGGAAGCTTCTTTCTCTTTAGAAGCAATCTTTGGACCTAGGAAGGAATCGTTAGAGAGAGGTCATGGAAAGATAAAAAATTCTCTTCTTTGCACATCTTGTCCCCTTTTCTTTGGTCCATTTGAGGCCAGCAGATGACTGAGTTGATGCACAAATGGGAATCCCGAACTAGACATCATGGTGACAGAAGAGCTCTGTGGCTCCCCCAGCTCGCACACTGTGGAGAGGCATGAAGAGAACCCCAGAAAAAGCACTGTAGGAATCAGAGGTGAGTAGGGAAGGGCTCTGGGTTCCCCTGATCTGGAGTAGTTTTGGTGGCCCATCTGCCCTGAAATACCACAGCACAGACAGCCACCTAAATCCCCACAGGTGGAGCCACCATGACACTAACCTCTCGTTCCAAGGCCCCAGAGAAGGGTCATGGTCTCCTGTGTGTCTGAACCCACGGTGGCAGAATAGTGAGGATTCAGACCCACAAGACAGGTGAGTCAGCAGGCACGGTTCCAACACTGATTCAAGGGGGATCTGGGACTGACGTAGAAAACAGAAAAACCTCACATCCTGTCTCAGACTTGGCAAGTAAAACCCTTTGCAGAGACCGTTGAGACCGTTGGAGGGGCCTCTCACCTCTTCAGGCCAACGATTCAGGCCAGCGAAGTCTTCAGATCATCCCAGCGAGGATCTTAGTTTGTGAGGGCAGCCCTAATGAAGTAGCACAGCCTGGGCAGCTTCAAAAATCAGAGTATTTCTCACAATTCTGAAGACCAGAGCTTTGAGGTAAAGCTCTCCACGGGATTGGCTTCTCCTGAGGCCTTTCTTCTTGATTTGTCCATGACCATCTTCTTGCATCTTCACGTTGCCTTTTCTCTGTGTGTCTTGACGTCCTGATCTCCTCTTCTCATTAGGATGTCAGTCTTAGTGGATTAGCCCTACCCGTGTGACCTCATTTCACCCTTATTACCATTTTAAAGACCTAATACCATCTCCTAATACATATCCTGAGGCTCTGAGCATCAGGATTCCCACAGATCCATGTTGAAGGGACACAGTTCAGCCCATAACAGCCTAAATAACTCATCCATTGAGGGAACTGGCACGGTAGGGAGCAAATACGAAGCTATTCATTTTTTCTCTTCAATCCTCATTAAATGCTCTCCATGGACACCCGCTCCACCCCCTCCCACATGAGCCCTGGTCAAAGTCTTAGTCTGGTCCCTGCTCTTTCACTCACCCTCAGTAAATAAAACAAATGTGTCTATTTCTATCTAAAACAAAAACTCTACCTTCTTCTCCAGGCATTTCTGAAGCTCACCATATTTCTCACCCTGCCCCTGGGCTGTGGCATTCAGGAGACGCCATTAAGAGTCAGGTCCACGTTCCTGCATTTCTGCCAAGCTCTCTTGAGTGGGTTTATCACCGCTTCTGCTGGGGAGCTAGGTGGTTAGTAGACAGGGCACCCCACTCCTCTCTCCCATGGGCTGGGAGTGATACTCAGCAACCTGGAACTCTAAAGAAATCTTCCCTGCATATTTTTCCACCTCCTTTTTGTCTAAGGACTGAAAAACGAGTTTGCTATTTATTCCCTTGCCCCGGGTCATTGTTGAACATGCATTCTATGGGTGTTAGCCCTTGGGGTCTCAGCAGAAAGTCTCAGTGTAACACCCTATGCAATTTGTTTACACATAATTTCAAACTCAACAGTTGTCTTAGGGAATCTTAGAGCTAGAAACCAAGTTTCTGGGAGAAGGGACTGGCCCAAGGTGCCCGGTGTGTATGTGGGGGTGAGTAACAGAACCAGACTCACAGTCCCAATGGCAGAGCTCCCTGGGTTGAGATCTTCCCAACACACTGCCGTTACATTGGACTGGAATCAATATGGTTTCAGGCCCATAGTTTTCCAGACTGAAGAGTGCATCGTTAAAAATATAATGGATATGTTTTAAAAATGCCTCCAACTCCGCGTGTTACAGAAACCTTTTGTCTCCATTTCCCTAGGAATGCTATTGTCTAGAAGGGTCTAATTGCAAAAGGAAGAGAGAGGGATAAATCATTATTGAGGTCAAGGAGAACAGCTTGGCTTGACCACAAAAATCCATGCTTTCTGGTTTTTCCCCAGCATAGCAGGCCACTCCTGGGTTGGGAATAGTGTGGCTTGGTCCTCCCCCTTAGCTCTCTCTCCTCCCTCCCTCCTTCTCGACACCTCCCCCAACAGGGGGATGTTTAAATTCTTGAAGTGGAGTTCCCATCTGCTCACGTCTTCTCCTATCACCATGGTTACCGGGCCCAGAGTGGTCTCTGTGGAGACAGAGGCAGAACAGTAACCAGGGGCAACTTCACAGCACAAGGCTCTAAAAGTGAGCATCAGTTTTTAACCCCCAGTTCAACTGGTACTCCCATACTCATGCAATTGTGTTGTTTGAAGCGCCATGTCAGATTTCAAAGGCCTTTGACCCAGCACAAAAAAAATAAAATATGATGTATTCTGTAAATCCCTACAACTGTATTAAAAATTCACTCTTTAGGGGCGCCTGAGTGGCTCAGTCCTTACGCATCTGTCTTCAGCTCAGGTCATGATCCCGGAGACCCAGGATCAAGCCCCGCATCAGGCTCCCTGCTCGACGGGAAGCCTGCTTCTCCCTCTCTCACTCCCCCTGCTTGTGTGCCCTCTCGAGCTGTGTTTCTCTCTGTCAAATAAATAAATAAAATCTTTAAAAAATAATAATAAAATTTAAAAAAACAACTCTTTAGGCAGTACTATGCGTGAACACAGGGGTGAGCGGTGTGGGTGGCAGGAGGCTGTTGGCCACGTCTCAACCCACCTCAGCCACGCCCCACGCGTGGCCCAGGGTCCTGGTTGGGGCAGGGAGCAGGGAGGGGTCGGGGTGAGTTCCTAAATCTGGACCTAGTGCAAAGCATAATGGGGAAAGCCGATATTTGTAATTCCTGGCTCCTCGTGATCTGATTGGGTCCCCCAGCAGAGCCTCAAGGACATTTGAGTTCTGTGCACAGCTTTATTTTTTTCCAACCAGGTGGGATTTTTATTCACTGAGCTCTGGGCTCACGTGCCATAGGAAGAGAGAGAGTGCATATGCCTGAAGTGGTTTGGGAGGACTTTCCACCTGGTGAGAAAGAGAACGAGCTTTAGAATCAGAGGGTTTCAGCTTCCAGACCGGGATTTTGCTCCTGGGGGCTAGCATGGTCCTCTCTCTCTTTCTGAGAAACGAGTAGGGCGGCGGGGTGCTGGGTGGTCTAGGGCAGCATCTCAGTCTGGGGACCCGTGATGCCACCTGCCAGTATAGCGATGACGCCAGTGTCCTGGCTCCACCCCCTGGATATTTGAACTTCCCAGATGATACCAGTGGGCTATCAGTTTAAAGCCAGTGGCCCAGAGGTGCTTCAGCGTGCCTTCTAGCAATGAGCTGTCACCCTATAAGCCTGGAACTGCTAGGAAGGGAAAATGCCCCTGGTGGGCCACACACAGGTGAGGCACCCTGGTCTGCAGGCAGCTCCACACCCAGGCAGGGCCAGGGCTAAATGAACCCAGAGGCCAAGCTCTATAGCCAGCCTGTGGGCCATAAACCAGGTGTATGATCTCAAGCAAATCCTTTTCCATCAATACCACAATTTTTTTTGTCGCTAAAATGAAAAAGTGTATTAAAATTCAGAGTCTGGAGCCTATGTAACTAAATAGCTGTGTGACCTTAACTGAGTTACTGAACCTCTCTGGGCTTCCTTTTCCTTACCTGTTAAAAAGGAAAGAAAAATAGTTCACAGCTCAAAATATTGAGGACTTCCCCGAGCTAACTCAGGTAAAATGTTTTGCAGTGACTGTCTTTAGTAAATGCATGGTAGACGTTGGAATTTCAATACTGCAGCACTGCAAATCAGAAAGTATGGATGAGGTGCTCCCTTGTGGGCCTTTCTCGGTCACTGATGCAGGGCCCTGAGAAAAGTGTGCCTGTGACAGATGGTGAGGAGTGAGAGTCACAGAGAGAGAAGAGAGACGCCTGCGTGTATGGGGTAGTAGATGGGATGCACAGGCTTGTGGGAGCAGGGGTTGAGATAAAAGACATAGGGATTTACCATCACACAAGAGAATAAGAAGAATTCATGAAGGCAGGTCCCCAAATATCAGCATGCAGAACGTGAGCTTTTCACATCCCTTGGTGATCCTGCATATTTCTCACTGGTGGATTTCAACTTCAAACCCAATATTATAAGGAATTGGATCGTATACAACCAAGAAAGGTAGAGGTCGTTGAGTTGCAGCTGGAGTTCTGCGATCGAGCTAGAATCCCTGCTCCCCTTGGCTTCCTCGTACCATGGCTGGCCCCTAGCAACTTTTGTGGTGCTCCAGGATTTTGTGGAGCATGGTTAAGAGCCACCAGTGTAAGGAACAGACGTGCTGGGATACAGCAAACAACTTTGTTTCTCACCCCCCTTGCGCTGTGCTATGTGTGGTCTATACCCACGGATCCTTGATATCCCTCTAAATCTTGAACTTGAAGTCTTTGAACCCAAGTGATTAATATATTTTCAGGCTGATCTTCATCATGTGCCTGCCCCCTCGGAGAAGTTAAGAAGCTTGCCTGAGGTTATGAATGATTGAGGGCAGAGGAGTATTGTTCAAAAACTGCTCTAACAACACTGCAACCTCAGGGGCTTGTTAAAACAAGCAGTGTGTCCATGCACAGCAGGAAATGCCCACGGGGACGTCGCAGGCACCTGCTGCATTTGGCTCAAGTCAGCTGGGATTGGCTGCGTTTCTCTGTGACAGTGGGTTGGGTTTAGACCTGCGCTGCTCATCTGTAAACCCAGGCCAGCAGCTACCTGGGTGCTTTTCTTCCCAGGGTGCAGTAGATGGATAAAATGAGACTGGTGTGGCCTGGACATGACTTTTAAAACTCCAAATCAAAACAGGCCCCAGTCACCCCCACTCACATCCTCATCAATGCTCGCCAAGATCAAGGTCAGCGGGAAAGACAACATTCTGCCCACGGGGACGCCTTGGCAAGAGAAGGAGGGAAAGGAAAAACTGCGAACGAACATTCCCTACCGTAGATGAGGACGGTGGCAAAGCTGAGCAGGCAGTAACCCAGAAGCTTATTAGCTCTTGTCCTGCTCCAAGCCCATATTTTCTCTCCTGCAGCCTGCTTCCCTGGGCCACCCAAGTTGAAAGCCATCACTAGGCTTGGCTTTTGTCCCTCTCTTTAGCCGCTTACTGAGTCAGATTGCAGGTCATTCAAACACCGGTTTTCCTTGCTGCCCCTGCACAGGTGGGCACGTCATTGTTCGGGCAATACCCACACCACTTGCCATACAGATGAAGGAAGCATCCAGGAAGCTTCTCTCGGAGGGTCATGCAGGATGGTAAGGGCAGGGGTCATCCCACTCTCTTTTTCAATCACCAAGAGCTGTCTTGAAACATGGCAACGTGATGGGAAGAGATAACCTGGTTCAAATCACAGCTCTATCGCCCACCTGTCCTGGCTTTACCTAATGACACCTGTGGTTCCTTATCTCCAAAATGGGAATAATAATAATTACTTTGCAGGATGATTGTTGTTTTTCAAACACACTACATATAGTCTTGACTCAAGACCTTCACACTTGCTGTCCCCTGTTCCTAAGCTCTTATCTTTGTTTATCGGCATGACTCACTTTGCCACTCCAGCCAGGTCTCTGCCAAAATGCCACCTTGTCGGAGACCGTCTTTCACAAATTTCTGTGTAATGGCCCACAGCCTTCTAGGACACACAATCTCCTTGCCCTATCTGCTTTCCTGCTGCTTTCCTACTCACTGACACAGGACTCGTTTGCTTGTTTGCTTGTTTATATGCCTAATTATCTGTGTACCTTCTCAAACAGGAGGAAGACTCAATGGAAAATTAGGACGTTGTTGTTTTAACCAATTTAATAATCTCTGTTACCTACATTGCTCATTATGATGCCTGGAAGCTGTTTATGAAACCTTTCTGGAATGAATGAATTACAGGGATTGAATGAGATCATGTCTGTTCGGATCCTCACGCAGTGCCCGGCATACCATGCTCTCTCAATAACTGGTAGCAATGTAGGTGCGCCTGGGTGGCTCAACCGTTAAGCATCTGCCTTCGGCTCAGGCCATGATCCTAGCGTCCTGGGATGAAACCCCACATTGGGGTCTCTGCTCAATGGGAAGCCCGCTTCTGCCTCTCTCACTCCCCCTGCTTGTGTTCCCTCTTGAGCTGTGTTTCTCTCTGACAAATAAATAAGTAAAATTAGAAAAAATAATGATTGGAGGAATGCACTCTTCTAGTCTGCTCTGGCTCACAGTACAGCCTGGGTCTTTCTCCTCTGGGTCCAGAGGATGCAGCGAGCCACAGGAGACCATGAGTCTCTGGGACAGCAGCCCGCATGCAGACTTGGGAATTTTCAAGCGTTTAGCTCTCTTCCTCCATCCTTAGCAAACAGAAGAGCCTTGATCGTGAGGGGGCCCAGAATATACTCCATCATCTTTATTTCCTCTGAGGGCTCTGGACACATCATCCTCCAGATTTACCATGTGAATTACATGCATTCAGCTCATTCCTAAATGCTTTCCTCTGTGTTAAGCAGAAAAATCAAGCCAGAAAACTGAACTCTCATTAAACACATGCATGATTCCATTTTGTTCAATGAGAGAAGCCACTATCCTAGAATTCATTGACATGAATTGTAAGCTTGAAAGTATTTTATACAAAAAAAAAAAAAAAAAAAAAAAAAAAAAAAAAAAAAAAAAAAAAAAAAAAAAAAAAAAAAAAAAAAAAGAAAGAAAGAAAGAAAGAAAGAAAAAAATCCCTTAGCAATGATTCTGGTCCCTGTAGTCTAAAACTTACAAGCTCTGAAGAAGTAAGATAATTCTGTAAAAATGAAGGACGAAAGCATGGATAGTTTGGTAAATGAAACTTTTTGTACGACTTAAATTTTAAAAACCTGCTTCATGGATATTTTTCATATTTGGGGCACTTTGCCTAAAATCAAGAAAGCGAACCTCGAAGTTTCATAACTAAAAAATCTACTGATTCAAGGTTGGCTCAGCTCCTGCCTGCTGGGCAGTGGCCTGGATCCTGAAGGGACAAAAACAGAGTCCCTGCCTTCAAGGAGGCATCCTGCCGTTCATAAGTGACGGTGGCCCATGCCTTACCAGAGCAGGAAGGAAGGAAGAAGTGTGGTGGGCTAGGCATGAGGGGAGGAGTGAAGAGGGAGGAGCAGGAGAACCTTCGTGGGAGGCCCCGAGCTGCCCATTTCAGAAAACAGCAGGTGTTCGGCAAGCAAACCATAAGGGAAAGGTATACTGGTGAAGGACCCAGCATGCGCAAAGGCACGTGGGCACCGAGGGGAGCAGGGAAACTCAGGCCCGGGGCTGACCTTGCCGTGAAGCATCGTGTGGGGGAAAGACGGGGCTTCCACATGAGACTTCTCTTTGGTCTGTGGAGGGGCTCACCAGATATTATCACATGGAATAACACAGGAAACACATTTTTTCACTTTATATTTTTTTCACAAGAATTTTGAGAGACTGTACTGCGCAGCTTCTGCTCCCCAAACTGACTTTGTCAGAGGCACTGCCTTTCAGCCCAGTGGCATGGGAATGAAAAATGTACATAGGCCTTCAAAGAGGCCCCAGGGAAGCAGAAGTGCCCTCCAGCTTCTCCGGGTGAGATGTAAATATACACACACACATATGCACGCAATCTACATACATGTACACACGCACAAACACCCATGCACACACACATTTAAACACACACCTCGCATCCTCTCTAGCTCCATTTATGTACTTACTTCTCAACGTTTGCACTCTGAAATCTGATTGTGCTCTTCTCATTTTGAAATCCCTCGAGAGCTCTGGACCATTCATTCAGGACAGAGTTGGTACTACTCAACTGACCCGTGGGGTCTGTCGCCCCCGGGACCCCTCCATCCCTCCAGCACCATCCCTGAGCAGCCCTGTCCAGCACTTTCTGCTCCAACATCAAATGGGTTCTGCTTCTGTGTCCATGTGCTCGCATCTTCATCTCTCTTGTCGTCCGCTCTTCCCCAAAGCCTTGCTCTCTCTCTTTGCCTGCTCAGGTCCTACTCAGCCTCAATGCTCAGTTCACTGTCCTGCCCCAAGTTTGAGGACCCTGGGCTCTGCACTGCTCGACCTGTGTCTCTGCCTCCTTCTGCTTATAGGGAGACTAGTGTCTCCCTTCAGGCTTGGGGCCTTGGGCCCATGATATTGTTAAGGGCAGGCATGTTTTAACTACTTTGAAAATCAGAGGAAAAATGGAATGTAATGATAATGAACCTGTAATAATGAACCCAGTCTATATTGCATTCATATCCATACAAGTGCAGTCATAAATTATAATTCAAAAAAGATCTGACAGGGGAAGGGCCCACAAAAGCAAAAGTGATAAAAGCCTTGGGAGTCCGTACATAGACCCATGTCTCCCACGCCTCACCCCTCCTCTGCCCCTCCCAAGGTTATGGGTCCTTGAGACTCTGGTGGTGCAGCTCCACTCCCTCCCCACCCCAATTTCGTGTCAGCGCCTGGGTACGAGCTCACTAAGGGGCAGGTGAGGTGAAGAAACTGGTCCACCTGGGGAAGGGTGAATAGAAGACTGCCATCATGGGTCTGTGACAGAACGGGGCCATTGAGTCCTAGGAAATCAGTCCTTGTGACCCTACAAGTCTGTTCTTAAGAACTGAGGGAAGGGAGCTAAAGACAATTTGAAATATTTGGGTGAGGAGGGGAACCTACAACAGAACCACAAGCCTAGGGTGTTGCTGAGAGTGAGAATCAACGAAATGGTTCTGTATTGTGAATGGTGGAAGAATTAGCTCTACACTAAAAGAAAGCAATCATGAGAGAATGCAGGATTCCTGAGGCAATCCTCAAGACCAGAGGACCTAAACAGGCTCCATAAACCTTCAGGAAGAATGAGCAGTGGGTAATGTATTTTCATTTTGATGTGATTTTTTTTCAAAGATCCGGCTCCTGGAATAATAATCACCAATAATGAAAGTTCTCATATCGATAGGCAAACTACTTAATAACAGACTCATAAGATGAACCTACATTATTTTTAGTGGGGGGCTGGGGATTCCGAATGCCTTACCCGAAACGGTTTTTGTCCGTTTGCAAAGTAGGAGATGAATGGTGGCCTATAATAAAGTCAGGAAGTAAAATGTTTTCCATCACAGAATTCTGGCTTAGAAAGCTGGGAAGCCCCCTAGAGAGCATTCCGTGCCTTCCCCCCGGGGCAGGGAGAGGAGGAGTAGCTGACCCTAGGTCTCCCAGGGAGGTAGCAAGCAGCCATTCCTGGAGGATAAGAGAAGAAATCATGCAAATATTCCGTGATGGGGCTCAGAGGGAATGGCCTCTTTCAAGAAGCAAAGTCGCATGTAGATTCCTCAGAGAGTAGGATGTCTTTTTTTTGAAGGACGAATGCAAGATCTCCAGATGAAGTGGACCTCAGTGTGTGCAAACCCAGAGGTTATTTGGAAGTTGGATAATGGAAAAATGCAAATCACCGTGTGTCCGAAGCCCAGGGACCGTGTTGGTGGAGTGGAGAGAAGTAAGGCTGGAAAATGAGGAAGGGCTCCACAGCCTTTTTGGAGTCTCATTCATGCTCCTGTGTCCTAAGCAGGAAGGCGTTTAGCAGACTTGGAATTTCCTCTCCGTGATGGCCCGAGATGTCGTATTTTATGTGCATGACAGGGATGAGATTCATTCTAAGCAAGGCACAGATATATCTTTATTCTGAATAGTTTTGCAATACTCTCTTGTTTGAAGATAGGATGGGAACCTCAGCTCAGAGGGGGAAGGGAGAGGGTCTCTTGAGTAGGAAGGAGACTAATGTCTCAGTAGACACACTTTGTCAACATTTCAGTTAAAAGAAACATGCAACTTTTTTCCCTGTGGTGGGAAAATCATTATGATCATATTAAATTCTTTCACTTGAGCTTTGCTTTCTACCTTCAAGGATAGCATTAAAAAAAAAAAGATGCCTGAAAATTCAGATGGAGAAATCATGGCAAAGAGAGAAGGCAGTTACCAAGAATCACTCATGGTGCGTGAATGCCAGGGCAGTGACCAGGGCTCAGGACTCCTAGATGTTCTATGAACCCAGAAAACTAACATCAAGAAATGTGGAGTATTGGGCCCTTGGGTGGCTCAGTGGGTTAAAGCCTCTGTCTTCGGCTCAGGTCTTGATCTCAGGGTCCTGGGATCGAGGCCCTCATGGGGCTCTCTGCTCAGCAGGGAGCCTGCTTCCTCTTCTCTCTCTGCCTGCCTCTCTGCCTACTTGTGATCTCTCTCTCTGTCAAATAAATAAATAAAATCCTTAAAGAAAAATAAAATGTGGAGTGTGAGCATTAGGACTAATCCCCTCCCAACTGGGGTCTCAGACTGAGCTTCGATTCTGGGCTGACTGGTGCTTATCAGATGTGAAATCCACCTGCTATAGGGTAACTTTAAAAGGGGGGAGACCTGGGTCCAATGAGAATGGAGAATTGGGAGAGGTAGGCATGGTTTAGAATCTCTCTACGTGGAAATGTCTGGGTGTCAAGCTCTTCAGGGGTTGGGAATCAACAGATCTGAGATCACTCTAGGGAATATGGACACCAGCGCTTATGAAAGTGAATTCTTCTAGTTTGCCAGTTGTCCTAACCCATGGTCAGCTTAGCAGTGGGTGAGTGCACTCAGGAAGGAGTGTCCCCTCACTCTATAGGTAAAGAAAATGCAATGCCCATCTAGTTTTCTTTTAGACATATTGTCCAGGAATTACATTCACTTTTGTTCAAATGAAGGATGTCCTGAGCTAAATTTCTCTCCCGTGTTTGGGCCAGAGTTGGTCTCAGAACTGTTCTGGCTGTGTATTTCTGGCGTATTTATGTTACAAGAAAGGTGGCTACATGTGTGAAGCAGATCCTGCTTGTGATGTTTTAGAACAAGATTGATTGTTGCATCATTCTGCCATGGGCCTTCAGATTAATGACCCTTAAGATAGAGTCTCTGTTCATAGTAAAATCCTGGGAAGACAAGAAGGGTAGAAGGAAGCCCAAACAACTAACAGAGCTCTGTACACAGAAATTGCTGTTCCACAAGAAACAAGCACACAGAAACAGGTCTCTCTACTACCTCCAACATTGCAAGATCATGACAGGTAGGCACCTGCTTCTGAGGTTTAAGGAAAATGAACAAAACCTGAATTTTTATGGAAAATTTACATTGATGCATTTGCAGCTTTCTTACTTATAAGGTGTGAAGCTCACAGGAATTGTGTGGCTTTTGTTCATGGTGTTTTATTTTTTTTGTTCCATAAGGGAGAACAATCAAAACAAGATGGCCCATTTTGGAGTCTTACACTGACCATTATAATGGGCAGAGCATTTGAGAATTAGTAAACAGACCAGCTACTTCATCCCGGGAATATTTTTACTGGGGCAGCCTCAAAATACATAAAGATTTCAGAGATGGCTGAGAATCTGGGCCTTTGCATGCTGTTTTGTTTTCTAAATTTAACTATTTGCATCATCTTGAAAGTCAATGCAGCATTGAAATTATTCCCCAAGAAGAATATAATATGCAAAGTGTTTTTATGCCTCTAAAGTACAATCCACTCTCCTCTCCCCATTGGTAAAAATACTTTCCTATCTTCCTAGTACCCTGCCAGCCTCCTGAGTTGAGTGCTTCCCTAGGATTCATTTGTTATATCTCTTGTGTGCTTTTAAATTATTGAGCAGGATTGCCTTCTCCGTAATATCATCGTCCCAATTATAATCACATGTGGTTATTCTGTTCCACCCCCTGCCTTCACATATATTCCTAGTCTTTCTCTTGGACAAAATCACTATCCTCTGGGTGTTCCCTGTTCCCAGTCCAAAATCCTTAGCACTGATGTTTTGCTTTTCTGATAGTTTGTAGCCTTTCCTTGGCAATGTTGATGGGAAACAACTCCACAAGCAAATCCTAATATGCCTCTATTTCTCCAGAAAAATAGTATGATACATTCAATAATAAATGTGTGAAGTTTTGCATTTCCCAAAGTCCAGCTAATGATTTTCATTGAATTCTGCCCTCATGGAAATTTGAAGGGCACCCTGAATTATAAATAACTTTCCTTATGTCATTCAATGTGTTTGAAGAACTCTTGACTCCCAGCTATTGCCACACAGTGGTGCTAAGATCATGGGTATTTGATGAGGTATCTGTTGGGTATTTACTAGAGCATTTAAACTCCATATCCTCTGGTCATGTCAGACCCTGATATTAAATGACGCACCCTCTCGTCTGGATTTTTATTATTCATAGTTCCCTCCCCTCTTTTGCTGCCAACAACTATATGTTTTCCATTCAGAATCAATACCATCTGGGCACTCAAGTGTGCAAACACACACACACACACACACACACACACACACACACACACACACACACCTCACCACCACCACCAACCCTTTTGATCCTGCCGTTTTCCTTTTCAAAAATCAAGGGAAGCATCAGACAGATGATCGAGGCTTCTTGGTGCCTCTTTCCTGCAGTTAAATGCTCTCCACTCTCTCTCTGCCATTCAGGGGCTCTATTGAATTCAACCAATATTTTCTGGAAACTGTACTGTGAGCAGAGAATATGGATTTGAACAAGATACCGTCCCCGCCTTCTGGTTGTCCACTGTCTGATAAAGGAGGCAATTGTGTAAATAATTGAGAATGCAACATGATCAACAGGAGAACTGAAATATTATCTGACTTCTCTGAAGTCACAAAGCCACTGACTAAGGGAAGATGACTAGAATTCGGGTTTCTCGTGATTTAGCCAGAAACTTGACCAGAAAGGAAAATGTGCCTTACTTTTCATTATGATAAAACAAAGGATGACTTAGGGAATACATTAAATTACCCATATTTGTGAGGAGGTTTAAAATGTCTCAAGAAATAGACATGCAAGGAAGAATTGGAGGGTTGGGGGAGGAGGAAGGAAAAATATTATAAAAAATAGAACAATGTGTATTCCAGCATTCTAGTTTAAGAGGATGGAAACCAAACAGTGTTTGCCAACCCATCTGGCTCCAAGCCTCCAAAGGTGGCTCGAAAGCCCTCTGGGTCAAGATGACTTCTGGACAAGAATTGGGGAAAGTGAGCATGGAGAGGTCAGACATGGGGCATCTCAGAAATAACAGCTCCTGTTGCAACTTCCAGTCATGGTAAGTGGTGTCTTTCCATAAGAATCAGAAGAAGGGGTCAGGCATTCAGTGTGGAGTCCCCCACTTGGCTCTGTCAGGGAAATATCACACAAACCCAAAAAGGCACAAGTGAATGAGAATTGATTGAAAAAGGTTGAATGTGATGAAGTGGAAAAAAACAAAATTTCGCGTCAGAGTCTTAACTCTGCCACCTGCTAATGTGCAACCTCAGTCATGTCCCTTGACTGTCAAGTACCTCAGTGCTCTTGTGCATGACAGGAGAATAATGATGCTTTCCCTGTCAACCTCCCAGGATGGCATGGAGGTAAGGATGAGATAGACGATGTAATGCCTGGGGAATTTGGAAATGCTCCCCACAAGTGAGAAGTTCTTGAAAAACTATCACAGCATGCGACAACTCATGTGTCATAGAATCTGAACCCACAGAGCTGGAAAGACTGTTTTGTCTAACCACGGTTTTCATTTATTTGCTGGTTCATCCACTCTGTCATTTGGTCTGTAAGCTTTCATGGTGGATGGACCCTGTGCCAAGCACTATGCTACACATAGACTCAAGGAAACATGGTGCCTGCTCTCAAGGCACTCACAGTCTCTTGGGGGAGACTGACCCTCAGATAATCAAATTCTGAATAAACGGCAAGAAAAGCACATTGTAGGGATTCCCTCGGCTGTGGCTCAGATGGACCAGAACTATAGCTGGGTCTTGAAGGGTGTATAGGGTCGAGGCCAGGTTTAGGATTTTGGGGAAGGGGGCATAGTGGAATTCAGTTTCAACAGAAGGATGAGCCCAGGATGTGCTTGAGCTAGGAGACAATGTGGCATCTTCTCTCTGTTGTGGGGGACCTGCCTCCTGGGTCTCTGCCAGAACCACCTGGAGGGCTTTCTGCTCTCTTTGCCCCAGATTCTGACTCAGGCACTGAAGGGTGTATGGCCTTCCTTTCTCCCACTGAAATTGGGAACATAGGGATTGACCTTCTATCATTGATCCAAGTGTACCATGCCACTCAGGGGATTAGGGTGGCAGAAATATTGTTGGGAAGAAATATTAAGTCAGTGTGTTTCTATGCATGCTCTGAATGGCTGCATTTTTATCTACATACAAAACTAAGTAGCACCATCAGCCAAATAGAAAGAGTATGGAAACTCTGGTGGCGATATGTTGAAAAGCCAAGCATCAGATTTCATACCGGGTGCTGAACACAGGCTTCTCAAGAGGCTTAGTTCCCCAACTCTAGCATCTTTATTCAGGGATAGACCTGCAATTTCCATATTGCATTATTGAGTCTCTGAGAAATCAGGGCAAAGAGTGGCTCATGCAGTAAGTATGTCTGAAACCAAGCTATGTTCAAAGACAGAAGCTTTAGATTCTACCCCTGACCCTTTTGTCTCTTTCCCTGCTTCAGACCAGTTCTCAAAACGTAACTCTGTGCCCCCTACATGGACACTCTCCCTTCATGTGGCTTTAACAAATCTTAACCTCTTCGGGTCAATGTCTTCTAACCTGTGCCACCTCCACCACCCTTCTTGCCAGGAGCCTGACTTTGAACTCCTCACTATAGCATCCTTCTTTCTTGCTCTCCAGATCAATGCCCCATCAATCATGCATCTCCTTTTCCTGTCCCCATCTCAAGCCTGGTGCCTTGAAGGGCATAATGGGACAACACCCTCCATCCTCACCCAACCTACCTTCCACACAACTGCCACATGGCCCTTCCTCAAACACAATTATCTGTGACTCCCTGTTTCTTAAGAAGTGGCTGGTTTCGTGTCGTTTAATGTCCAACCTCATTAGCTGGCATGTGAGTTCTCCCCGGTCTACATCCTTCCAAGCATATCTCTCACTCTACACTCTATTCCTGCAACTCCAGGAACACTTGTCATAGTCCTCATTTCTTTCTATCTCAAACCTTGCTTATTACCACTGTGCCTCTGTGCAACTGATACTGTCCTCCTTGAGGATGTCCTCCTCACCTTAGAAACACCATATCTCACTCTTCCTTCAGGACCCAGCTAAAGCTTCATGTCCTTGATGCATTGCCCCACCTCATGGTGAACTCCCCCATGACATGAGCTCCACTGGTTTGCCAAGTCACTGGAATAATTTCTTAGTTATTTCCTGGGCTTATATGTCAGCTTCTTAACAGCATAATAAATTTCTCAAGGACAGGAATAATAAATTCTAGGTGTGTCCCACTAGGCCTGGCACATAAAAGACATTTAGCAAATGCTTTCGAGTCAAGGAATTTTTATGACAAGCAACCTGAAATAGATTTAAAAAAAACAAAGCAAAAGAAAAAAAACTTGTGTATTAACCTATGAATTAGGTAATTCTGCAATTAAAATAATAGATATTATTTTTTAATAACAGAAATTATAGAAGATTAAGAAATAGTAGACTTTAAATCTTATTATTGTGAATGCTGGGATCCAATTCTTATCTCAGGGTCTGCTCTTGGGATAATCCAAGCTAAGAAAACTCCGAATGCCATACTAGAGTTTAGATTCTACCTGTGGATTAAAAAAAAAAAAAAAAAGAAGTATTTTAATCAAGGAAGTAATACAGTTCACCTACACACACACTCATATGCATATATAGATGGATTAATTTTTTAAAAATAACTAACACTGGGTGCCTGGGTGGCTTAGTGGGTTGAAGCCTCTGCCTTCAGCTCAGGTCATGATCTCAGGGTCCTGGGATCCTGTCAGGCTCTCTGCTCAGCAGGGAGCCTGCTTCCTCCTCTCTCTCTGCCTGCCTCTCTGCCTACTTGTGATCTCTCTCTGTCAAATAAATAATAAGATATTTTTTAAAAATAAAAATAATTATCACTGACATGACTGGGAGGAAGAAGGATCGTAGAAGCAAATGAGAAGAAGAAGGAATCCCAATTAAGAATTTTTGGCCAAAGTCAGGGCAGGTTCAAGATGGTCATGACCTAAAATATTGAATTCTTGACCTCCTCTGGCACCAGCCACTGTAGTTGCAGCTGGCCAACTTTGCCTATTGGAAGTGGTTTATATTTCCAAGGAGGTGCCCACCCACTTTACTGGAAGCTTTAATTGCCGATTACACCCATGTTTTCCAGGGTGAAAATGCCACCTCCCCACTGACTCATGTTCATTTATTGAATAACTTCTAATCCCAAGCAGAAAAGACCTATTTGAACATTTCTTTCCACTATGTTCATCCCAAAATTTATCTTGGGCCTCTCATCGAGCACACCATGTGAAACATCTTCATTTATTGGGAAGATACATTACCTGGTGGCAGAAGTTTATCTCTAATCCTGGCTCTGCCCCTAACTGCCCTTGTCTGAGCCTCAGTCTCCCCATCAGAAAAATAGGTGTGAAAATCTTCACAGAGCTGCTATGTGGATGAAAGGAAATAGCTAGTTGTTCTAGATGCTCTCTGTTCCCTTGGGCTCAATTAAAATGTGGCTATCCACACCCTTACCTCTGCAATGAGCTACCCAGACCCGGTAGGGACTGGTCCGCTAGAAGGTCCATGGGAGAGCTGGGGCCAAGCCTGCCTATCTCAAAATTCCCCACCGCACCCATCTGGGGTCTAGCCCATCCTCTTCTGATGAACAGCGAACAAAGGGCCTGAATAATGGATGAAGGAGCTTGATGCTGAGGCTGGGGCCCCACTGTGGAGTCCTGGGGAGGGTCCAACAGAGGAGTGAGGTGTCCATGTGGCAGAATCTGGCTGAGCTGGGCATCTCAGGAGAGCAGCACACATGTACCCCCAGGGAAGGGGGCATGAGAGGCTGGGGGCATCTCCGAAAGTGGTGCTAAGTCCCTGTGATGAGCCCGACTAGTGCTAAGCTGGACACTTCTGAGGACAGAACATGGAAAGAAGCATCTCTGACCACTCAGGGATTCTCACAGGGCTAGGGGCAGGACTTATATATATGAGAAAGCCAATGATCCCTCGGGCTGAGAGGTGTCCAAGGGCAAATTCTGGGGGGGAAGTGGGGTTGCCTGGATAAGGGTCTTCTCCATGAAACACAGATGTCTCTGCCTCTCCTGTTGTTCCATGGACCCAATGTGCACTGCTCCAGGTTCGAGGTTTCGTCCTGGTAGTTGTTATCTGTGAACTTTTCTTATTCTTCCTTGCGATCTGTGAGCATCTGACCCCACAACCCTAGAGCATCCACGGGACTTTGCTTAGCCCAGGGCAAGCTTGAAAGTGTTTGACCTCTGAACGTCCTCTGTGATGTTTTACAATAACCCACAAGATTGGTAAGACAAATGTTCTCACGGGCTCCAATTTACAGGTGACATAAGACACAGGGAGGTCTAAAGAGCCCATCCAAGGTCACAGAGCTTCTATGTAGGGGAGCGTGGACTTGAACTCCCGATTCTACTTGCTATCATGGGGTGTTCAAATTGTTGCTAGATTCAGCACGAGGTCGGATGCAGGACAAGAACAAGGATACTGGCCACTCTGCAGGCTTCAGGTGGAAAATGAGGGGCTGGTTGCCCCTTGTCAGGGAAGCAGAGGAGAACAGCTCTCTCCAAGTGGGTGGATGGAACCATGACCTCAGAGCATCATGGTCTCTGGTCTATGGGTTGAATGAGTTCACAACTACCTGCTTAGTTTAGCTCGTGGGAATCCTGAGTCTAGGATGATCAGAAGGCTGTTCCTACAGCCCCACACCTGGGGATACTTCACACTGCTTTGGAGTTTTATCCTCAAAAAGTCTAGGATACCCCTCACTATAGCTCAAGATATGCCTGCAGGAGGCGGGCTGGGCATTCTTAGCCCCGTGTGGCTGGGGACACTGGGGTGCTATGCTAAGTGACCTGTCTAGCAGGGAGCCCACAGCTTCTCAGGGCCTCCACCCTCCACTCTGGAGAATTATCTTTAAAAAATTTAAATAAAAATACACACACGCGCACCCCATCCTCCCAGGAGTGCACTTGCTGTATGACAGGCGGATTCTATTTCTGTCCGAAGAACACGTGGCATAGTCAGCAAGAACACCGAGAGACAGCAGCCCCAGGAAGGCATCCTGCTCAGCCTAGCCTGTGTTCAAATTACGGAGCAGGTTTTGGGGATGGACTTGGAGACCCCCGGTTGCCAGTCATTTCTGAGAGCTGACACTTCACAAATGCTATTTCTTTCTGACTCGGAGGCACTGGTGTAGCTACAGATATTAATAAGGCAAGCTCTGAGTGTGGGAGTTAATTAAGTGTGATTTCTGTGAAAAAGAGATCCACAGAGGGTTCGAACCAAAAGATACCTTTCAGCTTATGATTTTCCACAAGGGGGCCCGGAGAAGAGAAGACAAGACCCCTGCCCAAGGACACATGGCGAGGGCACCAAGCAGCTGGCGATCCGAGCCAAACTCTGGCCATAGCCAGGCTCTTTCCTCGGGCTCTAGTCACCTCTTAGTTTTCTTGCGAAAGACAAGTAACTGTCTCTGTCCAGGAATCTAAACCACCGAAGGCCACGTCCTCCCTTGATCCATTCCTATTGGCTTCTGACTGCAGACATAAAAAACAAAGAACTCTGTAAAATAAAATCATTTTTTATTTTCAAAGAACGTGGCATCTTCATGTTTGTCTTTTATAAATTATCTTTGCTGTGGTCTTCCACTTTTTCCTTATAACTTTCAAAACTCCTTTGTTTCTCTGTTCTTGCTCCTGAAAGCTCATGCTTATTGATCTATTTGGTGATGAGGACTATGGCTATGGCTCAGTCTCGGGGGTGGGGAGGCGGACCCCAACAGTTTTGGGAGCTGCCCCCTCCCACTGAGAACGCCCAGCACAGAGCAAGACCGGAACAAAGGCCACTTGGTAAAGTCCTCACCGTTTTGGAAGCCCCATATCTGACACCAGCTATTCTAGAAAGCTCCATTTGACTACAAGAGAGGTGATCTGTTTTACAAATGAACATCCAAATTATGTTTCTGAGCCAGCTTCCTCCTAAGGAACCCGAGGACACACAGAGTTGCTGTGAGCATGACAGCAGTCTGCTGTGAAATCCTGTTCATAGATCCTCTGTTTGACCTTCCCAAGGTCACATGCCAGCCAGATGAGTATTGAGGGCTTTCAAATTCCTAGCACTGATTTTGATGCCATTCCCAGCTTCCATAGCCTTCTCCATTCCAGGCTCCCATGCTTCCTGCACTCCCTCTGTCCCTCAGTCCACACATCCAGCCCCCAGGGAGGGCTCCACTCCTGACCTGTGCCCCCAAATCCTAGGTCAGACTCCGCATGCCTCCCATCTATCTTCTTACCATGTTCTCTATGTCTGCGCACTTGGAAAAATGCTGTTGCCTACCAAAGGGGACTTCTGGTATCATTTGCGAGGAGCCTCCTGGCAAAGCCAAAGGGTCTTCCTAGAGACCCTGACATTGTCCAGAGATGAAGCAACCTCCTGCCTCATACAACCCATGAGCCTGGAAGGCAGTCTCAGAGTGACCAGATTCCAGACTTGCACTCTAGACATATCATTGAGCCTGAGCCCCAACAGAAAAATGTGAAGTGCAGGCTGGGGACAAGGATGAACTCCTGGGGGAGGAGAGGCCTTTCACACCCAGCCCTCTGCATGACCTCTCCAACATGGGAGAGATCTGAGCAGTGGCAAACTGTCTGGGGAGGGGTCGTGCCCCATGGCCTAGTTAATCACGTTCCAGAGAGTCTGAATTCAGTGGCTCAGAAGCAGCCCTAGTGAACTCGCCGCAGCGTGACCGCTGACCCTCTGTGGAGAATGGAGCCACTGTTCCGGGACAGGCCTCCGCCTCTCAGCATCCGTCCTCCAAGTCCCTCACTGCCAAAGCAGTGGTCCACCCTCCCAGCTCGGGCCCTAGAGGGGCCCAGGAGGCCCCAGAACCACCCAATCTAGAGGCATTATCCCATCTGGCAGGTGTCACAGCAGTTTCCCAAGGTCACAAGTTTGGGGCCCAGAGATGCCCCGCATGCAGAAACAACAGAGCAGGGCTCAGATGCCTTCATCACAATTTTGATTTTACATGGCAGCCAAGGCATCCAGGAAATCCTGAGTCTTCCGCCTGAGAAGCCAACACACACATGAGCCTTCGTAGGTATCAGTGAGAAGCACACGTAGGCCCACACATGCACATGGAGGCAACATCCTGAACGTGAGCCCCGGAAGGGCGGCAGAGAAGCAGTGGTGTTTAAAGGTCTAGGCTGTGCAAATGTGTGCCAGGAAAGCTCACTGGTAAGAGAACAGGGCAGCGTGTCACAGAGAAAAGCCCATTTCACAATCCCTTCCTGACTATTCTGTGACATGTCACCTAGATTGCCCTAAAAGGCTGAGTCACTCATTCCCCCAGCTGCTGAGAGTGTTGGTAGCAGATGGTTCTCAGTTGAGTTCCTCTTTTTGAATCCCTGAATTGCACTTCCTTAAACTAAAACACTTTGCCCAAGGTCACACCCTTCCTAAAGGCAGCCAAGGACATCCAATGACCAGTCATTAACAGGGTACAAAGGCCCAGACTCCCTTCTTCTATTTAAAACAACTCAAGGGACATCCCCACTCCAGAGCTGTCTGGAGCAAGAGCGAGGCCCTTCTTGGAACTATACTTCAGTGTGGCTTCTCCCTCTGCCTAATCCGGCCACCTTTGTTCCCTGTGCTTATCAACACTGTGGAGCCTTTCCACTGAGCTTTCTTTCTTTCTTTTTTTTTTTTTTTGTTTAAGATTTATTTATTTGGGTAGGGGTCGGGGAGGGGCAGAGGGAAAGGGAGACAGATTTACAATGCGTGGAGCCCAACGTAGGTCTCAATCCCACAACACTGAGATCATGACTTGAGCCAAAACCAAGAGGGGGGATATTCAACCGACTGTGTTACCCAGGCACCCCTCCCCAGTCAGCTTCCTGCACACTAATCTCAATTTCCCAGACTGGTTCCTGCGGAATCCACCTTAGACATCAGGCAAGACCCCAAGCTCACTGATGAGGATACACCCGGAGAAGATAGAGCCCCCCTGCCCTGAGTCACTCCTCGTCTCTAAGGCAGGTGCGCATGCTCAACTCCGAAGACCAGGATTCAAGCTTTCCGCTCTGGTTTTTCCTTGTGCTATCCTGCGCCTGGTGCCTCACTCTGTCTATTTTTAGAATAGTTCTAATGACCCATCTCATCCCATGGGTATGGGAGGATCCCATGAGAGTGAGCCTCTGGCCCAAGTGCCTCATGAGCTATAGGCAGCTGCATGATGTGTTGTGAAGGTAACTCGGCATGCTCCATGGGTGCACAGGGAGGACCAGGAGCCATTCAACCAGCCCAGGTCTTCTGGGAAAAGAAAGATCAGGGAATTGCATGAGTCAGGGTTCTCCAGAGAAACAGAATCAATAGAACAGATAGAGGTATGGGTATTTATTATGAGAGATTGTTTCATGGGATCATGGAGCCTAAGAAATCACCTGCAAGCTGGAGACCCAGAACATTGTGGTATAATTCCAGTCTAAGTTCCAAGGCCTGAGAAGCAGGGAGCCAGGGGTGTGTAAATCACAGTCCAAGGCAGGATAAAACCAATATCCCAGCTCCAGCTGGCAGGCAGAATGCAAAAGGGGGGAATATTTCCTTCCTTTACCTCTGTTCTATTTAGTCCTTTAAGGGATTGGATGATTTGCACCCATACTGGGAAGAGTGATCTACATTACTGAGCCCACCAATTGAAATGCTAATCTTGTCCAAAAATATCCCCACATGCACACACACACACACCCAGAAATGTTTAATCTGGGCACCCCATGGCCCAGTCAAGTTGACACATAAAACTGAACATCACAAGGAGTGGGATTTTGAAAGATCCTGAAATGAAAGACCAGAGTCCCCATAACGGTCACCTCTGAGGGCGGGGTGTCTTGGGTAGGGCATGTCTTCCTTCTGGAAAGTACCATTCTCTTTTCTTCTGTTCAGAAAGAAACAGTAAAGTCTCATCTTTTCCTAATGTTCTAACTAATGCAAGTGGAAATGATGAGCTTTCTTTTTGCTCCCTAGAACACTCAAATATACTACTTTGACAACAGTTGGGATACTCCCAATCTTGCTAACCACATCCCTTAATTATAAACACTCAATGTGAAGTGAGTTAGACTCTTAAGCACCTCTAGACATCCTAGAACATATATTGTTGGAGAATGAAAACTGAACCAATTGGCCAGGGATGCGCCATCTTGAACTGCTCTAGAACGAGCATACCAGGCTGGTGCCCCTTCCAATTAGAAAAGAGTAGGACCTACAGAAAGGGACATGGAAATATAATGAAGGGGAACAGGACAGACAGCAGGAAGAGAAAGACAGAACTTTCTAGAATGTAATGTTTCTGACCTTGGGGATCATTGAGGGTTTTCACTCTGACGTAGTGGTGACAGCTCAGCATCCATGGACAGAAGATTCAGCCACAGCCCTGCTCAAAGCATACAGACAAAGCCAGCATTTCTCCATCTCTGTTTGGCATGATTCTTCCATCAACTGACCTCACAGACTCAAAGTCTGGCTTGCTCATCTCCTAAGTAAATATTTTTTGAATGAACAAATAAATAATATCTCATCCTCAGCCACTCACTTCCTCCTACTCAACAACAAACATATAGAAACTACATGCACATGCATAAATTTACTAACACATATGTATGCTGATATATGAACTCACAGGCTTCCATACATGCCCCCAGATCCTAGTCCATAAAGTCACATGCCCAGATAGGTGAACTTGGACATAAATGCACGCACTGGGACCACGTCCATACTCAGATGCACACACATATACACACAGAGGTACTTACCACTCAAATTCCTTTGTCCTAATGCATGGTTTATCCATGAATTTATGGCCCTATCTGTGACCCTAGGACCTGGTGAGTTGTAATGACAATTTGGCAATGTAATCATTGTTTCCTTGACAGTGTAATTACTCATGTAGGCCCTTATTCCAGCACACAATGGATAAACAAGGTGGGAAACCAGTGTGATTTTTGAAGACCAATGGAGACCATAACAACAGCAGGTGAAAAATGAAGAAACTAGTTCTGGCTTCAGTGCTCCAAATAGGACTGGAAAAACCTTCTGTTATTCATGGTTTTTGTTGCTCTACTTTTGGTGAAAAATGACAATTTTTTGTTCTTCTACATATTCAAACAATTCCACATGTGTCCATCTTTAAATTGATCAAGCCCAGCAATGCAAACCAAGTGCTAACTTCGGAAGGTGGAGGGGGGTGGGTCTTCCAAGAGACCAGTCTCCTCCAACTCCTTCCCACCATATAGAAGATATGATGCTTTGATTCAACACCAGCAGTGTTCTGTGCCAGGCATCATGGCAGCCATGATGGAGGGTAGCACACTCTAGAAGCATGCCCTCAAACTGATGTCTGCCTCACCTCCCTAAAAATCAGGTGATGGTTCAGGCAGGTGATGGTTCTCAGGTCAGAGATGTGAGGAAGGGTAGGCACATTTTTAATCATCCGTTGAAATGGGAAACCTAAACTCTTTATACAGTGGAAAGCTTCCTCCATATTTTAGACCACTTACAACAGGAGTGACAGTTGAAAGTGACTTAAAAAAAAAGTCAACAAGACAAATTAGTGCTCTAAAATAATTCCAGTTTGTGTCATACTGATTCATGCCGGTGAGAGGAAATCAGACTCCTGCAGGGCAGGCAAAGGACTTAGAGGCCTCAGATACATGAATTGGTCACGTTGAATTCTGTCATCAGATTCCGGGTGTATCAGTGGTGCTTCATTTGCATTAAATGAAAAGGAGTCCAAAAATACACACTGTTGCTAAGGTTACATCTTGTGGAATGCAAATGAGGATGTGTTCGTGCAGACCAGTTAAAAATATCTTGGTACTAGCTTATTTTCCCATTGGCATAAAGGGATTTATCAGGAGCCTATGCAACTGAGAAGTTAAGCATTAGGGGTCTGGAAAGAGCACTATTTCTGAGTGATATTTCTGGAACTTGTAGGAGCTACTCTTTTTTTTCTTATTAATTCAAGTCATAAGTCTGGTTTCAGTAGGGTTTTTTAAAATATAAATATCACCTAATAACAGGACTTACTGCTGTAAATGTAAACATATTTCTCCATGTTCTGAAAGAACTAACCGCATTGATACTTTTGAATCTGAGAGGAAACTGGGAACAAGCTGGTATGAGGGCTGCAGTCCGGTGGGATAGGCAGAGAAGAAAGGCATCATTTCCATCTTGCTCAGTCTTTTATATACACTGTTTTACTTAATTCTCACAATCACCGTACAAATAAAGGGTTATTTTTTTTAAGTTGGGGAAACTGAGGCTTGGGAACATTTCTCCACTCTGTAGTAAGTGGAGGGGCTGAGAGTTGAACTTAGAATTAACTTTGAATTCTGAATTAACTCTATATTGTCCTGCTTTTATAACTGAGGATAAATTATCAAAGAAGACTTTAAAATAGGACATATGAGCCCAGAAAAGCAGTTGAGGTTTTGACATTTGAAAAATAAAAGGAGTTTTTGAAAATCGAAGTGGTTTTGACTTTTTAACCCAAATTCATAGCTTTGCCTGAATGTGTCTCAGCTTTCCGTATGTAGGGACAAATGCTCTGCTTCCCCTGCATTCTGGACACAGCCCACCCCTCAAATCATTGTCTCACTAGTCATCAACTCCAAAAATGTCAGAACCAAAAAGGACCTCAGAAGTCATCCCACACCTCCTTCTTGAGGCATGAAGGCCTGGTAGGGAGAGATTTCTAGAAAAGAGGTCACTCACCCATCTCCTTGAAATCCTGAATATAGATGGTAGCTCACATTTATTGAACACTTACTCAGTATTGAGCCCATGGCTCCCTTCCAAGTACACCACTGAATTCCATTCGCAACCTTATGAGCTAGGTGTCATTACCCCCATGTTACACATGAGGCAAGGGACACATAGAAAGTGTAAGTAAATTGTCCAACTTTGCAGAGCTCCTGAGTGGTGGAAATGGAATTAAATCCCAGGTAATATAACTTAAAATACTGTCTTCTTCACCATTACCCCTTACTTCCTCAAAATACCCCCTCCTTCACAAAACAGCCCATGTCAGTGTGTTCTTAGAAGAGTGTTACCTACATGGATGATATGGCTTGCTTGCTTTAGAATTCTGCGAGATCAAGAAAACTGGCCAGGCCTGGAGGAGGAAGCTGAAGGAGGGTAAAAAGGGACAGCTTAGAAAATCCTGAGTTCAAAAAGCATATGGGGCTGATTGTCAGCTCTTTCTAGGACTAGGCTATGGGAAAGGGGACCAAACTAATAATCACTTCAGTGTCTTAAGCATAGGGTACAGGTCAGTGATATGTT
Source organism: Spilogale gracilis (assembly GCA_004023965.1). Classification (NCBI taxonomy): domain Eukaryota; kingdom Metazoa; phylum Chordata; class Mammalia; order Carnivora; family Mephitidae; genus Spilogale; species Spilogale gracilis. The sequence continues at coordinate 25,796 of PITA01008216.1, read as the reverse complement.
CCAAAGCATCACCACAGCCCTGCAAAGTAAATGTCACTTGAAATGTAAAAATAAATAAAAAGTCTTCCAAGTCTCATCTTCCCTCAAAAGAGCTGCTTTCCCTCCCATTCTTACCAAAACACTGCTCTTTCTGGCTACATCAATGGCACTATAACCCACCCAGTTGTCCAATACATGCCCAATACAATACATTGACCTATACATGCCCCCTCGATTTCACTCTTTCCCTTGGTATGTCCTAAGGGTTCCACTATTGAAACACATTTTGATTTCCCTTCTCTCCATTTACCCTACCCTACCTACCCTGGCCCAGACCATGACAACAGTCACCCAGATAATTCCTCATCCCATCATAGTTCTCCCACTCCCTCCTCTTGTTTTTCAGAGCAAGTGGAATGATTTTTCTAAATGTAAGTCAAGTAACATCTCTCCCTTAAAAAAAAAATAATAATCCAGTCACTTCCAAATAGATTTCAAATAAAATCTAAACTGATCTTAGGATTTCTCCCTTGCCTTTCCCTGTAATCTAATTTTGTACCACTTTCTGTGTCACATGTCATTCCTCAGTGACACTGACTTCTGTTTCTTTCTGGAGCACTCTGAAAGTGATTTTAGTTCCTGTTCATTGTGTCAGCAAGGCCTTCCCCTTCTCTTTAAGTAGATGGTTATTTTTTATCTCTTAAGTCTCAAAAGTAGAACACCCCTTTCTCAGATAAGCCTGTGTCACCCAACCTAAAGGAATATTTTCTATAACATTTGATCATCTTACCCTAGTTTACTACTTTCATAATATTTGTCAATATCTAAGACTATATTTTTACTTGTTTGCTATTCATTATTTCAATGGACTAAATGTGTGTGTCTGCTTCCAAAGTTACTATGTTGAATTTCTCATCACAAAGTGATGTCATTTGGAGATGGGGTCTTTGGGACCCATTTGGTTAGATGAGGTCATGAGGGTGGGGCTCTCATGATGCGATCAGTGCCCTTATAAGAGGAAGAGACTCCAGAACCTTTCTCTCCCCAAGGACAGGCCAGGGGAGCACATAGGAAGAGGTGGCTGTCTAGAAGCCAGGCAGCAAACTTTCCCCATACACCATATCTGTCGGCACCTTGATTTTGGTTTTCTGGCCTTCAGACCTTGAGGACATGAATTTCTATTATTGAAGCCACCCAGTCTGTGGTATTCTGTTATGGAAGCTATAGCTGTTATATATATAATAATGTTATACAAATAACTATTAAAACATAAAATGAAAATCATAATTACACAAAGCAATTATAATTACACATGTATGTGTCTTGTGGAGCATTGTTTTTACAGTTAGGAACATTTTGGAAAAAAGCTTAATTTTAACTCAAAAGAGAATTATTTAAGTAAACTGTGGGTGATATGTCTGTATCAGGGAATAAAAGTAACATTTAAAAATGTATAGACTATCTATGCGGGCCTGGGTTAAGTCGCTAAGTATCTGCTTTTGACTCAGGTCATGATCTCAACGTCCTGGGATCAAGCCCTGCTTTGAGCTCACTGCTCAGCAGAGAGCCTGCTTCTCCCTCTGCCATTGTCCCTGCTTATGTTCCTTCTCTCACTGTCTCTCTCTCTGTGTCAAATAAATAAATAAAATCTTTAAATCTATTTAAAAAAATATGCAGGATATCTATTTGTGCTAATATTAAAAAGATAAACTTTTAAATAAAAAAGGCAAGTTACAAAATGTTACAAATAAAATAACCACATTTACATATTTTTTGAAGATTTTATTTATTTATTTATTTATTTGACATAGAGAAACACAGCTAGAGAGGGAACACAAGCAGAGGGACTGAGAGAGGGAGAAGCAGGCTTCCTGCAGAGCAGGAAGCCCAATGCGGGGCTCGATCCCGGGTCTCCAGGATCATGACCTGAGCCGAAAGCAGTTGCTTAACCAACCGAACCACCCAGGTGCCCCCACATTTACATTTTTTATATGAACACATCTGTATACGATATTTGTATGCAGATGCACAGCAGAAGTTCTAGAAGGGCACCACAAACAGTTAACTATTGTTGCCTCTGGGGAATAGCATAGGTTGTGTACATTTATGAGTGTGTGTGTTGACCTTTTCCTTCTACCTGTATATTTCTAAGTTGTGGCAATGTCTACATTGGCTATGCATCCCTGTACTAGTAATGCAGAAAAATGATTCCTTAATTAACTTGCTATAGCTTAATTAACCCATAATGCTAATTTCCTGTCCCTCGTGGCCCAGCTTGTTCTGCCCAATCCCTCAGTAGGCTCTGATGCAGGCTCTAGCACCCCTCAGCTATATGGGAAGCACAGATCAGGCCTTGCAAGTCTTAGTATGAGTAAAAATGCTTGGACAACAGAAACATGGTGGGAACTTCATTAGTGAACTTCATTACCAGGACCAAGACTGTTAGGTTTGGAAACTTCCATGCTTCTGCCCGGGAACCTGGAATATGTTTCCTGCAGTGGCTTGAACAGTTGCTTCCATTTTAGATAGCTCTAAAGCCAATGAAAAAAGAGAGTCATGAAAATTAGATTATTTGATTTTGAAAAAACAAATTATTTACCAAGCACCTACTAGGTGCCAGAAACTACATTCAAAAATACATACCCAAGCCCATTCAAGCTGATATAACCACGCAAAAACAGTATTATTGTTCCCATCTGGCAAAAGAAGAACCAGAGCTAGGAGAGTTTGCTTAAGGGGAATGACTCTGAGATCCCTTAATGAAGTGCTGTGTTCTCTTGGGATAGAGAAGAAAGGAAAATGTACACTATCCCCTCCATCTTCCTAGATATTAATTAGTACTTTATATGGTAGGCCTTTTGTTTCTTGCCTGAGTGTTAAGACAAGGCTTGGAGACAAGGCCAGTTCTTTCTTCCAGGGGAGGTTTCCTGAGACATCCCTCCTTCTCACATTCCCCGGACTCATTCTCTTAGCACTGATGCAGAAGGAGGCACTGGGAGATGGTCAAGAAGGAACCCGGGGTGCTCACCTGGCAGAGACTATCAGCTGGTACAACTGTCAGAAACAGAAATTTGCTTCAGACCAAGAAAGGAAGGAACTGTAATTAGGTATGAAGTCTGTGGCAATGGGGAGCTACAGGGGAGTGGAGTCAGAAGTAGGGAATGTTGGGGGCACCTGGATGGCTCAGTTGGTTGAGTGTCTCGCACTTGATGTTGGCTCTGTTTATGATCTCAGGGTTATGGGACTGAGCCCTGTATCAGACTTTGTGCTCAGCATGGAGTCTGCTTGAGATTCTCTCTCTCCCTCTCCTTCTGCCTCTTCACCTGCTCATACTCTCTTTCTAGAGGAAGAAGAAGAGGAAAAAGAGGAAGAAGATGAAGAAGAAGGAGGAGGAGGAAGAGGAGGAGGGGGAAGGGGAGGAAGAGGAGGAAGAGAAGGAGAGGGAGGAGCAGGAGGAGGAATGGGAGGAAGATGAATGGGAGGAAGAGGAAGGGGAGGAAGAGGAAGGGGAGGAAAATGAAGAAGAGGAGGAAGAGGAGGAGGAGGAGGAGAAGGAGAGGGAGGAGGAGGAGAGAAGGAGGAGGGGGAGGAGAGGAGGAAGGGGAGAAGGAGGAGGAGGGAAGAGAAGAAGGAATGTTGGTGCGTTAACTGTCCATCCTTGGTAAATAATTTGTTTTTTCAAATTCAAAAATTATGTTCCATAATCCTAACACATCTGGAGACTCACTGACCAAGGAGAAAGTAACCTTCCCAGGGCTAGCTAATTCTCTGAGATAGTAAAGGATTTTCCTGGTAGTGCCTCTTTCCGGTGCATGACTCATAAATCCAGAACCCACATCCCTACCATCTCTTCTATCTGGCTCTGATACTCCTGGAGGTAATATTCCTCTTCCCTACTCACCCCAAAGCCAGGTCTCAGACAACAAGGGACAGGCCCTATACTCAAGAGCCTACTGAAATTACTCAAACAATTCAAGGTTCTACTGTTGATCCTGCCTTACCTTGCCTTTCCTTCAGAAGACACAATATAAAACCCATGTTTTCCCTCTCATTCCTTCTACCTCCTGACTGAGCCTGATGCTTCCCTGTGGGACCCGCCATTCCTCATGTTTCCAGGGAGCTTTGAGTAAAAACTGCTTCCTTTGTGACAATCACTTCTGTGTCTATGTGTCTTAAAACAAATCCAGGGTATGGTCTATAGCAATGACATTTATTACAAGTACGTGATGAATCACCGAATTCTACTCTAGAAACCAATATGGCACTGCATGTAAACTAACTAAAATTTAAATATATTTTTTTAAAGATAGTAAGAACTAAAATAAAAATTAAAAAATTAAAAAAAAAAACAATGCTGGGGGATGTTTTTAAATAGTTTGTCAGGATAGAAAATAAGTATCAAGATGCTTAAGACACTTGCTAGTATGAGCCCCCCGGGACTGTGAAGACGGTCTGTGATGGCTCCAGCCCATCAGGAAGCAGTGCCCTTTGTCAGTCAGAGCTCTAGAACCCTCCTTTCCTTCCCTTTATCAAAACTGCCTTTCTGACACGGGTCTCTATTGGTCATTTACGGCTCTCTGATCTTGCCAGACTGTTGTAGGAACATGAAAATTCTTGTCTTCTGGGAGAGAATATGGAGACCTTTGTATGAAAACCTGGGCTGTAGGCCACCTGGATGGTTCCCCACACCCTGATCCGACCCACTAATGGCAGTAAGACACACATCTAATCCCAAATAATGCAGGCACCAGACGGAGAACAAAGACCTTGGGCCCAGGATATTTTAAGATCTCCTACAATTACTGTATTTGTATCAATATGATTCTTTATTTTGATTAACAGTTGGCTTATGTAGTTTTAACAAATGTAGGTGTAAAAGGCATTTCAGAAGAAGGAGCTGAGTAAAGAAAAACTCTTTTTATTCTTTCACTTTAAGGAACTTTCTTGGCACAGTTGATCTTAAATATCCAGAACCAAACAAAGTCACCATTAAATTCACTTCAAAGGCCTTTTCTAGGAGCTCTAATGGGACTTTGGAAGGCACTCATGGACATGAATTTGCTTTTATTCCTTTTAATCCTGTGCATCTGATATGCTAAATGCACGGAAGTACCTAATGAACTATGAACTGAATTGAGAACAACTTCATTATCTTGTTTAGGGAGTGAGCTATCCATCCATTAGTTAATTCGCCCATTTCAAGATAAACAAGAGACTTGTTTTACAAATGGGAAAAATATATGTTTTTTAATAACATTTATTAATTCCTGCTCCTGTCATACAGGCAAGAGGGTAGGCTGATAATGAACCCTTTCACACTCCTCTGCTTCTCCCACAGTAAGAAAGAAAAAAGAGGGAATTCAAATGCTCACAGATAAGTATGAGTATAAATCAAAGTAAACTCCTACGAGTATCTGTATTGTATCAAGAGTTAAGAGTGAATACCTGTAGCAAAAATGAAAAATTTGGCCATGTATTTGGAAAGGTCTAAAATGGCATGAAACCCAGAGCTGTGGACTGAACTTAGAAATATCCTAATCAGTGGATGGGAAGCAGGATGACCCAACCAAGTAGGAGATCAAGGCCTAGTTACTGTAAAGGGTACCATCATGTAGCCCCTCTGAACAATTCTCAGAAGTTGTAAAACTCCTCGGGTGCCTGGGTGGCTCAGTCATTAAGCGTCTGCCTTCAACTCAGGTCAATCCCATAGTCCCCAGATCAAGCCTGGGCTCCCTGCTCTGTGGGAGGCCTGCTTCTCCCTCTCTCATTCCCCCTACTTGTGTTCCCTCTCTAGCTGTGTTTCTCTCTGCCAAATAAATAAATAAAATCTTAAAAAAAAAAAAAGAAGAAGAAGAAGTTATAAAACTCCTGACTTGGGAAAGCAAAGAATGGCCTAATTCCCATTAATCTCATAGGTCTCCAAACCACTGGTTCTACAAGTCAATCCACAAAGGAACTCCAACAAAAAGAGATTCTATTGAATATGAGAAACCATGTGAAGAACTGCCATGTGAGGTCATTAGCAGCTGCAATGAAGATGAGAATTTTTTAAAGAAGAGACTTTAATCAACATTGTTTAAAATGTCCAAAGAGACAAATCAAGGAAGGGAAAACATAAGCAAATAGTATGGAATGAAAACCTAATGGATACATTTCAAAAGAAAATGCAAATTCTCAGGAAGAACACGGAAGGGACTAACAGCATGGGAGAGAAACTCAATGATTTATTATTTGATTAAACAAATCCAAGAAATAGATTCACCTAGAATGCAGAAGCAACAGAAACTAAGAGAAATGGAAGCTAGAATATGAAATCATAGCATGTATCAAACAAGTGTTCAAAAGAATTGTCCTATATTTGTTCTCTTAAGCAAGCTAGGACCAAATTTTGATCTAAAGATTCTAATGACCTCATAAAATATGTTGGTCAGTTTTACTTCATTCCCTATTCTCTGGAAAATTTTCTATAAGTTAGGGGTTATCTATTCCTTCCCTGACAGTTGGTAAAATGTCTATCTTTAGCCAAATGAATGTGGGGAACATACAGAGTGGTTAGTTTGGGGGCATTGGGCATTTCCACTCTTAATGAAATTTATTTAATGGTAATCTTAAAGTTTTAATTTATTTTTCTTGTGAGGGTTTTTTTTTTGTTTTGAGAAATAATTGACATATAACAGTGTGTTTCAATACATAATGCTTTGGCATTTGTGTATATTATTGCAAAATAATAACTACCGTAAGTCTAGTCAGTTTTTTCCCTTGTGTTAAAAACTTTTAAAGTTTACTCTCAGCAACTTTCAAATATAGTACAATATTATTAACTTTGGTCACCATGCTACACATTATCTCCCCATGACTTATTTATTTTATAACTGGAAGTTTTTACCATTTGACCCCCCTTTACTTCTTCTTGCATCAATTTTCCAATTTACACTTTGCCTTAAAAATTTTATGTTTGCTATTGGTGAAAAGTAATTCATTTCTAAATGTGCATTCTATAAAATCCAATACTCATTAGGGATATTTTTTAAATGTGAGAGCCTACTTTAATCTAATGAAGGTATTCTACTAAAATACACTAACAAGCTTCATACTTAACTTATTTAATATTGTATGAGAATTCCTGACCAATGCCTTTAAGCAAGAAAAATAAATTATAAAAGCTTTGAAATACATAAAACTTTACTAGTATTATTTTATTTAATATTATTATTTTATTGTTATTGTAGCTTATATGATTTTGCAGATAAAAAAATCACTAAAATAATCTACAAACTAGTAAGTAAATTATTTTACCTAGCTATGTCTCTTTGTGGATCAATAAACAAAAATTATATTTTCATATACCAACAACAAAAAATGCAAATGAATTTAAAAATGAATTCCATTACAAAAACATAAAGAAAATATCAAACACTTAAGCATATCTCTTATAAAGGATATATAAACACTATATAAAAACTTTCAAAACATTACTGAGATAAATAAAAGAAGACATAAATGCAGGAATATAGGAGATCATAGAGTGGAAGGCTCCATATTTTGAAGATCAATTTTCCTCAGTTTTATTTCAGAATTCATTGTACACAAAATGGTAATACCAACAGATTGATGTTTTTTTCCTTTCATTTGTATTGGTTGTTTTTTTCTGGGAAAATTAAAAAACTGGTAGTAAAATTAAAAAGAAATGCAAAGGACCAAAATAAGTTATGATCATTATGAAGAACAAAATAAAATTGGAGAAATTGCACTCTCAGATATCAAGGCTTATTAGAAAGCCATAGTAATTAAGAGTGTATGGCTCTGGCTCAAGGACAAAAAAAATTAGGGAAGCATAATAGCAGATTCAGAAACAGATTCACATATATAGAGAGAATTTATTTATGACAAAATGTCTCTGCAAAACCATGGAGAAAGGACTTCTTCAATAATTTTTTCTCTAATTCAAGTAGATTTTCACATTGAAAAATCATAAATTCTGGGGTGCCTGGGTGGCTCAGTTAAGCATATGCCTTTGGCTTAGGTCATGATCCCAGGGTCCTAGGATCAGTCCTACATCAGGCTCCTTGCTCAGCAGAGAGGTCTGCTTCTCCTTCTGCCTGCCATTCCCCCTGCTGTGCTCTCTCTCTGACAAATAAATAAAATCTTAAAAGAAAAAAAAAAAAAAAGAGGGGCGCCTGGGGGGCTCAGTTGGTTAAGCAACTGCCTTCGGCTCAGGTCATGATCCTGGAGACCCAGGATCGAGCCCCACACTGGGCTGCCTGCTCGGCGGGAAGCCTACTTCTCCCTCTCTCACTCTCTCTGCTTGTGTTCCCTCTCTGGCTGTGTTTCTCTCTGTCAAATAAATAAATAAAATCTTTAAAAAAAAGAAAGAAAGAAAGAAAGAAAATCATAGATATTGACCCTTATTTTTTATCATATATTTCATACAAAACCATTGGATTGTTTGCCTAAATGTGAAAGGTAAAACAACAGTTTCTAAATTATAACATTTACTCAATAATATATATCCAAAAAGATACAATTCAACAAAAAAAGCTAGAAGAAAAACAACAGAGTTAAGAAGTTGATAAAATACTTCAGTAAGTATGCATTTTATTGATTATAAATATTGGAATTTAAAGTAAAAGTAAAATGTATATAAAGTTGGATACTACTAACTCATTTTTTTTTTAAAGATTTTATTTATTTGACAGAGAGAAACACAGCCAGAGAGGGAACACAAGCAGGGGGACTGAGAGAGGGAGAAGCAGGCTTCCCGCGGAGCAGGGAGCCCGATGTGGGGCTCGATCCCGGGTCTCTGGGATCATGACCTGAGCCGAAGGCAGTCACTTAACCAACTGAGCCACCCAGGCGCCCCACTACTAACTCATTTTTAAATAATTCATGATGAAATTGAAAAAAAGGAAATCACTAGTATTTAAAAATGAGCAGAATATACTGCATCTTAAAATTAGGATATGTGGATAAAAAGGACACAAAACGTGGAGCCAAATGTCTCAATTAGAAAACAAGAGAAAGTGAAAACAAATGAACTAGCGGTGAGGGAAAGCAAAATAACATGAAAAATCAAAATAAAAGGAATTTTAATAAACAAAGAAAATAGTAATAGAAAATAAATCAACAAAATATTAAGAATGTTTTTTTCCCCAAGGTTTTCTTTTCAAAAGCCTAATGACCTATGAAAAACAAACAAAAAATTGAAGGTCAAAAATAATATTACCAAAAAAAATGGAGACCTACTCTAGATTGTGTAGAGATTTTTAATTAAAGGAGAATAGAAATAACTATGTGCCAATGGATCTGAACTCTAAAAAAATGGAAAACTTTTGGAAAAGTGATAAAAATAGATTCAGTAAGAATATTATTAGAAGATCATTATACATGTTAAAATGCAGTATTGCCAGCTTGTGGGTGTTGTATTTTGGGATTTTACACCTGTGACTTAAAAGTGAAAAAGATCTATGGTTTCCTTATTTGTGTGTTTTTTTTTCTTCTTTTTCTAATATAAGATTAGATCCTTATTTCATTTATTCATTTTAGTAGTTAATTCCATGAAGTTGTCTCATTATAGGAAAGATTATTCTGAAATGTGTCATAATATAATGACCTTCTGTAGTTAAAATTTATGAGGACCTTGCTATAGAAAAAAACCCCAAAACACCAACGTTGCACACTGTGTTCTTCCTTCCTTCTCTCACTGGTTAGTTTATTTTAATCACCCCAGATAAGCTGATGTGCAGCAAGTTGGAGAACTATACTGCCAGCTACAGACTGACCTTTTCCAATCCCTTCTGTGCAAGCCTCCCCCAGCCTTGTTCCCACACAATTAGAAATCTCACAAATTAAGTCTCCTCTAACACTGTGCCTGACATGTAAGAGGAATTCTTCTCTTAAAAAACTTTTATTTATTTGAGAGAGAGAGAGAGAAAGACAGCGTGAGCACACGAACCGGGGGAAGGGACAGAAGGAGAGAGAAGGAGACTTCCCACTGAGCAGGGATCCTGAAGTTGGACTCGATCCCAGGACCCTGAAATCACGACCTGAGCCAAAGGCAGACGCTTAACCAACTGAGCCACCCAGGCGTCCTCGTCATAGGAATTCTAGGACAGTCTGTAGAATTAAATAAAACTGAATAATTATTATCATTTTTTTATTAATCGCATTATCAGTCTATTTCATGTTCTACACATTTTGCTTTTATCTAACAGAAGAAACAGGAAGATCCTGATCAAAGTTCTAGGCCTGGGGTTACTCAGAGACAAATATAATTGCCAGGTTGTGTGGATATTGAATTCCATTAAGTCCCAGGCATTTTTTATTATAATCCCATCCTTTTTAAAAGCTTTTTTATTATAGAAACAGTTACAAAAGTAGACACAATAGTATATTTAACTCCTATGAACCCATTATCCTGCAGCAATAATAATCAGGTCATAGTTAGTCTCATTTCAACCATTCCCTCTGTTATTCTTCCCTATAATATTTGCTATGCGAATTTTAATTTATTTTTATTTTAACCAGCTTTATTGAGATATAATTGAGATATATACCACTGGGAAATTTTAATGCATAATGTGATGATTTGATACACATATGCACATTGCAAAATGATTATCATGTTAGGTTAATTAACACATTCATAATATAATATAATTCATGACATACTAATCACTACTTTTGTGCATGCGGTGAGAACATTTATGGTCTACTCTCCTAACAACTTTCAAGGATACAATACAATGTGGTTAACTATAGTCATCACGCTGTACATTGGATCCCAGAACTTACTCAGTTTATAACTGGACATCTGTATTCTTTGACCAACATCTCCTCCTTTTCTCCACCCCCCAGCCCTGGCAGCCACCATTCTATTCTATCTCTACAAGTTTCCCTTTTCAGGTTCCACATGTAACTGAGATCATATAGTGTTTGCATTTCTTTGTCTGACTTATTTCACTTATAGCATAATTCCCTAAGTCCATGTTGCTGCAGATAGCCAGATTCCTTTTTTTGTAGCTTAATAATATTCCATTGTATAAATATACACTGCATTTTTTTTTTTTTTTGGAGAGAGAGAACAAGTGCAGGTGGGGGAGGGGCAAAGGAAGAGGGAGAGAGAAAATCTTGTTTTTTTTCTAATATTTTATTTCTTTATTTGATAGAGAGAAACACAGCTAGAGAGGGAACACAAGCAGGGAGAACAGGAGAAGGAAAAGCAGGATTTCCACTGAGCAGGGAGCCCAATGTGGGGCTTGATCCCAGAACTCCAGGATCATGACCTAAGCTGAAGGCAGACATTTAACCACTGAGCCATCTACGCGCCCCAAGGGAGAGAGAAAATCTTAAGCAGCCTCCACACTCATCATGGAGCTGACATGGGGCTTGATCTCACCACCCTGAGATCATGACCTGAGCCAAAATCAAGAGTCAGACACTTAACTGACTGAGCCACCTAGGCATCCTACACTGCTTTTTTTTTTTTTAATCTGTTCACACATCAATGGACACTTAGGTTGTTTTCATGTCTTCACTCCTGTGAATAATCTGTGATGAACATAGGAATGCAGATATCTTTTCTAGAGAGTTATTTCATTTCCTTTGGATAGATACTCAGAGGTGAGATTGCTGGATCCTAAAATTTATATGGCATCACAAAGACCCAAAGTAACCAAAACCTGACAGGGAGGAAAAAGATAGAGGCATCACTGTCCCTAATTTCAACCTATATTACAAAGCTACAGTGATCAAAACTGTATGGTACTAGAATAAAAACAGACAAGTATAGACCAATAGAATAGAACTGAGAGCCCAGAAATAAACTCATGTATATCCAATCAACGAATATTTGACAATGGCCACAGGAATACTCAATGCAGAAAGGCTGTTCTCCTCAATAAATGGTGCTAGCAAAGCTTGATATTCACTTGCAAAGAATAAAACTAGACCTAGATCTTATACCCCTGACAAAATTTGACTCAAAATGGATTAAAGATGTAAATGTAAGATCCAAAACCATAAAACTCCTAGAAGGCACAGGAAGAAACTGCCTTAACATTAGTCTTGGCAAGAATTTCTTTGGATATGGTACCAAAAGCATACCATAGAATGGCTACTATTAAGAAGATAAGAGGGGCGTGTTAGTAAGAACATGAAGTAAAGGCAACCCATGCGCACCATTGGTGGGAATGTAAACTAGCTTACCGCTGTGGAAAATCATATGGAGGTTCCTCAAAATATGAAAAAATTAAAAATGTTTTTAATGAAAAAATGTTAGCCATCTTCAAAAGTGTGTTTGTCAAATCCATGCCAAGTCTAGCCTAGAATGTCTATTCACTATTTCCTCAAGAAAGCTTTTACTTTTTGCAACAACAGGAAGTCTCCATTTGAAAGTGACAGTAGCAGGTGGCCATTGGAAGTCCCCCAAAGAATCTTCCAGAAAGAAAGACCCAGTGTGAGCATTTTCTATACTTGACCCAGCACCCACCAGTAATAGAAACATGAGCCCTGGTCCTCGGATGAAATGACCACATTTGCCTCTGCTTATAGCAAAGGAGATGGCCCATAGTGGTAAGAATACACTTTGAGAGAATGAATGACACTCCGGGAAGCAATGGCTTAAGAAAATAAAACCATGGGCCCCTGGGTGGCTCAGTTGGTTAAGCCGTCTGTCTTTGGTTCAGGTTATGATCCCAGGGTCCTGGAATCGCGCCCTGTGTTAGGCTCCCTGCCCAGCAAAGAGTCTGCTTCTCCCTTTCCCTCTGCCCATCCCCCTGCTCATGCTCTTTCTCTCTCTCTAATGAGTAAATAAAATCTTAAAACAGCAACAACAAAAATTCTTTTAAAAATATTTTTTTAATAATTTATTTCTTTAAAAGAAGGATTCAATAATTCTCATGTTATTGTCTTTAGAGCAAAGAAAGAGAGGGAATGTTTCCCAATTATTTTTATAGCTGAATTCTAATATCAAAACATTATAGAGACAGACCAAAATAAATCCACAGACCTAACATTTGAGAAGGAAATATATGTGTATAAATAAATTACATTTTACAAATCCAACTGTGTATTTCATGATATAAAAACAAGGCTGTTCCGTAAGGTTACTCAGGGCACAGTGGAGATCCACTGTAGCAATTTCAGCAAATGGAACGAATAGGATTCGTTTTATTTACATCGAAGCAATTCAGCTTTAGGAAATCTATTAAAGGGATTTAGCACATTAACAAGATAAAAAAGGAAAAACCCTATGATCATTTCTATAGAGATCAAGCTGACGTTTGAGAAAATTAATATCCTTTCCTGATTAAAACAAAGTGATTTTTCAAATTGGTGTGAGAAGAATGCTTCTAAATGCCATCTACTTGGGAAGCACAGGTTGGAGACATAGGTCTTCTGGGAGGAGGGGCTCCCTAGCACGTGCACTACCGAATCCAAAAGAGTGCACACGGAGCATCTCCCAGACCCAGGGAACAGGAAGCCCATCTGTAGAGGCACCAAGCCAGTGTCTGCAGGAGCAGGTTGAGGGGTGCAGGGGACAGGTAAGGCGAGGTAGAGAAATAGAGAGTGGAAAGCTTCTTGTGAAAATACATTCATGGTGGGGGAGGGGAGGAGATTTCACTCTAAACTTATAAGTTTGGATTTTCACTTGGTATCTTGGACTTCAAAATCTGCTTCCTGGACTGAGTTTAAGTAACCATAGAACTATCTGTTATCTGAGAATGAGGAAGCAAATTGTATGTTTGCTAGAGTTTTCACCAGGGGATGGAAGAAAATAGACCTCCTCTGAACACCTTTTACAGGGATTCTGGTTGTTCTTGCTGGATCATCGACATGGATGAAACTGAGGGGATAACATTCAGTAAGTCAAGCTGAGAAAGACAATTATCATATTGTTTCGTTCGTATGTGGAACATAAGGAATAGCACAGAGGACCACAGGGGAAAGGAGGGAAATCCAAAGGGAGAGAAATTAGAGAGGGAGAAGAACCATGAGAAACTGTTGACCCCAGGAAACAATCTGAGGGTTTCAGAAAGGAAGAGGGTGGGAGGAGGGGGTAACAGGATGATGGGAATTGAGGAGGGTGTGTGTTGTGATGAGCACTGGGTGCTATACTGAGTAATGGATCGTTGAACACTACACCAAAAACTAATTATGGGGGCATCTGGGTGGCTCAGTTGGTTGGACGACTGCCTTCGGCTCAGGTCATGATCCGGGAGACCCGGGATCGAGCCCCACATCGGGCTCCCTGCTTGGCGGGAAGCCTGCTTCTCCCTCTCTCACTCCCCCTGCTTGTGTTCCCTCTCTAGATGTGTTTCTCTCTGTCAAATAAATAAATAAAATCTTAAAAAAAAAAAAACTAACTATGTACTATACAGTGGTTAACTGAACATAATAAGAAAAAAATGGGATTCAGGTTTTAATTACATCATCAGTTTGTGGCTAGTCAATTGCATTAGTTACCTTTATCTTCAAATCTATGTAAACATGTGAACCTATTAAATATTTTTAAAGATCTTTTGGTGGAAGGCCTGCCTGTGGATCAAGCGTCCGACTCTTGGTTGCCGCTCAGGTGTGATCTCAACGTCGTGAGATTGAGCCTCCAGTCCAGCTCCATGTTCAGTGTGGAGTCCGCTTCAGATTCTCTCTCTCCCTCTGCCCTCCTGCTTGCATGCTCTTTCTCTCTCTCTCTAAAATAAATAAATCTTAAAAAAAAGAAGTCTTGTGGGGCTACAGGTAGGGCTGTATTGAAACTATACATTGACTTGTAGAGAAGTAATATTTTAATAATATTAGATTGTTTCTATGCAGCTATTCTTTTTATATCCCTCAGTGGTTTTCTAATTTACTTCCCAAAGGCTTGGCATATTTTTGTTAGCATTTTCCCCAGGTATTTTTATTCATTTGTAGCCATAGGAAGTACACCTTTTTTCCCCTTATACTTTCCAAGTAATAATTACTATATATTGGAATCTATTCAGATTTTGTGTTGTTCTTGACTCTACCCTCCTAACCCAATTTGTTATTCTTTTTTTTTTTTTAATATTTGAATTTATTTGACAGAGGGAAACACAGCTAGAGAGGGAACACAAGCAGGGGGAGTGAGAGAGGGAGAAGCAGGCTTCTCGCCAAGCAGGGAGCCTGAGGGGCTTGATCCCAGGACTCCAGGATCATAACCTGAGCCAAAGGCAGATGCTTAATGACTGAGTCTCAGGGGCCCCCCAATTTGTTATTCTTACATGCTCTTGTTATCATTGAAATGATTAAATGGCCTGCAAATGTTTTCGTTTTGTTTGTTTGTTTGTTTTCTAGTATTTATGCCTCTTACTCTTTGATTTCATTGTGGAAATTATGTAACCATGTGGACTCACCTTATGGGAGTGAGAATGTTTCCTTTATTGTTCACTTACTGAGGAGTGTGTGTGTACGTGTGTGTGCTATCAAGAATGTCTCTCATATCTATTTAGACGATCTCATAGCTCGTGTCTTTCTATGTGCTAAATAGTGAATTTTATTTTTTTTCCTCATGGAGAACCATGATTACATGCAAGTGTTGGGAGAAACCTTAGATAGAATAATGTACTATTCTTTTAACCCCACTGCAAAACTCAGTTTTATAAGTGTGCTACTTGTGAGTTTTGGATATTTGCTTGTGAGATTGGCAAAGATTTGTGACTGTGTTTGTGTGTGTGTTAATCTTACACAGGTTTTATTATCAAGGTATTAAACTGGCTTTTTCTGTGCTTCTAGGACATTTAATATAACACGGGAATTACCTCACATATAAAAGCTTCCTGGAAAATAATCTTTTATAGGGCTGGATCTTAGCTACTTTCCCCCCATCTCTCTCATGTAAATAGATAGGTATGTTAACTTTCATTTGTTTAAATTGCTAAATTTTATGTCACCAGAAAAATCACCCATGACCTTTTGTTTTTCAGTTTTCATTAAGAAAAAGGACGTATTATTTTTATTAGTTTAATCATTGTCACTAATCTCCATATTCATTCTTTTATTTTTTTTTAGTATTGTTGTGTTTTTGGTTAATTTGTCAGAGATCTTCCACTTTATTTGATGTTTTCAAAGAATCATCACTGTTCAAATTTTTTGTCACTTTTTAAGAATTTCCATATTTTTGTTTTCTCTTTATCAAAGTTTTTTTCTTATTTTAATTTATTTTGAGGGTTCTTCCTATGTTTTTAAACTGTATGCTTACTTCTTTTATTTTCAATCTATTTTTTCTCTTATATGAGAGTAAATCCCAGCACGTGAGTGGCCCATCTGCGGCCCGCCACCATGGGGAACAACCAGGAAGCTCAGTTCTCCATCTTTTTTTATTGTTTACTTCATCTGCCTATCAGAAAAATGTGTCTTGACATGTCACATGTGAATATGGATTTGTCTCGTTCCCTTAGAATGTGTCAGTTTTATTTCACGTATTTTGCAACGAGATAGTTAGAGGTCTAAAAAACTCCTGGTTCATTCATATCTTCTTAAGATTTATCAATTGTATCCAAAATTTTATCTCCCTGTTGTCTTGCTTAGAAACCCTCACTTTCAGTTCTCTCTTGCCTAAACTTAATATTGCTATTTGAGCATTTGTCTATAGCCATGTGCCTGGTGTTGATAAAACAGTTGCTTTAAATTGTTCCTCCTGGAGGTGCCTGGGCAGCTCAGTGGGTGAAGCATCTGCCTTTGGCTCAGGTTATGATCTCAGGGTCCTGGGATCCAGCCCTCACTGAACCCCCTTAGTGGGGAGTCTGCCTCTCCTCTACATGCTTGTTCTCTCTCTCTAGTGCCCTCTATCTCACTCTCACACCAATAAAATCTTTTTATATATATATATATATATATTTTATTTATTTGACAGAGAGAAACACAGCCAGAGAGGGAACACAAGCAGGGGGAGTGAGGGAGGGAGAAGCAGGCTTCCCGCTGAGCAGGGAGCCCAATGTGGGACTCGATCACGGATCTCCGGGATCATGACCTGAGCCAAAGGCAGTCGCTTAACCAACTGAGCCACCAGGCACCCCAATAAAATCTTTTAAAAAATAAAATAAAGAATAAATTATACTCCTGTGTTTCATTCTGTTTAGGTGAGCTACTTGTAGGAGGTTCAGGGCTAGCGCCCCACCTGAGGCTCTTTTTCATTTGTGTTCATCATAACGATGTTTGTTGAACTTAGTTTTGAACCCGAATTTTCTATGGAGTCCACTTTCTGGGTGCGTCTTTTTATTTCCCTGTCTTGCGTTTTCTTTTAATAAGCTGAGTTTTCTTTGCTCATTCTGGTCCTCTGGCATTTTAACATTTACGCAGCCTACTTCACTTTTGCTGGCGAAAGCTTGGAAATCGTGGCGTGACTTACGGACTGCTGACCCAGCTGGTATTCATGTCCTTTACTTCAGCAAAGCAAAACCTTAGCACAGTTTAACCTTCTTCTTCCCTCTAACTTCAACCTCCTTCTACACTCAGATTGGCGCTCAAATATTTTTAATGTGTGCAAATTAATCACTTTGACTGTAACTTTAATCGCTTGCTGTTGTTTGCTTGGTGTGTTTTTATTTTGTTGTAGGTTTGATTTATTTATTTGGCAGGGCAATTTTTTTTAAACATATCTTTCCTCTTTCTTGAATTTATTATGTATTTGTCAGAATCTGTGCTTCAACATGCTTATTCATAGGCTCTCTGAGTGCTCGGTTGTATGAGTCCTTGGGTTGTTCAACTATCTTTACTTTGTCCACTCACTCAAAATTTTGTTGGGAGTTTGTTCTAGAATTCTAGTTACAAAATGAAAAAGCACGTTCCACTGCTTTTAGTTTCCAACACAGCCACAGAGAAGTTAAGTGATGATCTCATCCTCAAGCCTCTGAAGGCACCCTGGTTACGGTTTTCCTATTTCTGGAAGTTTGAGAGAATTTCTCTTCTCTTTTATTCTGAGCTTTTACCACCAGAGATATGGATGTCCTATCCTTTATTTAGTTGTTTCTGTGTCTCTTTCTTTTGTTGCTTATTTCAATTAATCTCAAGCAGCACTTTCTGGGTCATCGGATTCAAAGACTAGTCTTTCTTTAGCTTCTGGTTTGTAATATATGACCTTTCTCTTCTGAAAGGAGGGACGTTCTTGCTGTCGACCCCCTGAAGAAGGGCAGTTTCTCTGTAGGACAAGGTATGAGTCTGCAGACCAGAATAAGGCCTCGGGTCTCTGTTCCTTATCACCAGAGGACACAGTCACTCCCCCACAAACCCAGGCTCTGTCCCAGTCACTGGAGCATGGAGAGGCAGATCCCCAAATGATGGAGGAGGTTTTAAAAATATTATATGTATTTTATATTTTTTAATAAATATTTTATTTATTTGCCAGAGAGAAAGAAAGAACACAAACAGGGAGAGTTGCAGGCTGAGAGAGAAGCACACTCCCCAGGAACCTGACATCATGAGCCAAAGACAGACATTAACTGACCGAACCACTCCGATGTCCCATTATTCAGAGACTGAATAATGTCTCAAGAGATGGCTTAAATTTCAAGACCAGAGTAAGTTTTCCACCAGATTGAAATTTAGGTCTGGATGGTATTTGTCTTGTTACATGGGTATTTCACCTGCTTGTGAGTGTATTCTGTTTTCCTCTAGCTAATCGGTATGTAGAGATTTGGGGCGGGGGGCAAGGCCATTTAATTACGAGCAAATGAAAAACTAATAGTTGTCATTTTCCCTGAAAATCCAAGTTCTTATGAGTGGTATCTTCCTTGTCACTTCTTCCAATAGCAACCTTTTAATAAATTGTTAAGAAGAAAGGTGAGTAGGAAGAGGAGCAAATGAGTAAAATCCGAGCAAATCATTTAACCTGACATTTAACTGACTCTATGATCCGTCCCAACTCACCCTCAGATATTTTTTTCTCATTTCTTCCTTTCATCTACCCAGTCCCTTTCCAAGGATAATTACTTCCAAAATTAGAGTCTCTCAGAAAACATAGTACGGCTTCATCATGAGAAAATTGCTCTTTTATTTGAAGCAGGGGCCTCCTCCTTCCATCTGTCCCAATGCCTCTCCCAATCCCATTTGCTTCCCTTCTGTTCTGAGTTCTCCGAGTCTAGTATCGAATGCTAGCCTCAGTGGGCACAGAGAATGGGAACTGAAAGTAGAGCTGAGTAGAAGTGGAAGCACCAGGCTGGCAGAGACACAGGGTCAGATAAGAACCAGCAAGCAGAAGCAGAAAGAAGGCACTCTATTCAAGTGGCCTTGGTGTGGACCCATCACTGCAGGGAGTCGAGGAGGAACCTGCTCAGGCTGTTGTCAGGAATTCCAGAATGTCCTATCAAGCGGCTTCTGGCCTCGTTGCTGTTTTTTAGCTTTCTACACCTGCAGGTGTCAGACTCCGGGCAGGTGTGGGCCAGGGCCTCCGAGACGGTGCCTGTGGGGAGAAGAAGAAATCTGGTTATAAAACAAGTCTTATTGTGGGATCTTGAGATGCGTCCACCGAGTGCGGGCTGCCGTGCGCCCAGCAGAGTGCTAATGGAGTCTGCTTTGAGGAGGTCTCAGCAGACGGCTCCCAGGCTAATGGCACAGAGGGCCTTTACATGCACAGGTCAGAACCAGCTACCCACGAATGGGTGCCATGGTTTGCAAGGAAAATTCCTGCCCCAGTCATGAGTTCCCACAGACCCGCTAGTGAGTTATTATTCAGATAAGTCTACCTGGGCTAGCGCTCTGCTCCGCCCCCCCCTTCTGCTCTCAGCCCTGTCTCTTTCCTCTGTCCCCGCACAACTCTTCGTCCTCCTACGGGCTCTGTGGTGTTGTGTCCAGACGATGACAAGGCAGCCCGTGAGATGGTTGAGAACAGTAACGCACTGGCCTTATCCCAGCCATCTTGAAAAGCATCGACATTTAAACTGCTTTCCTTAGCAAGTCGTGACAGAACAAACATTGTCACCTCATCCTTCAGCTTCATCTGTCCCTGATGAGGACCCAGCCCTGAGCCTCCAGGGAAAGTCTGAGCGTTGGCAACAGGACCAATCCACACATTTCTGGGCCTGTGGGTCTAAGGGACACAGCAGACCAGCGCCCCCCCTTCTCCGGGTTGATGCCTCCGTGCAGGCCTGGCCTCTGGCTCTGGGCATGCAGGCCCTCTCTCCCCAGAGGGCTGAGCTCTACGTGCCCCGACTGTCGGCTGCGTCTCTGCCCTCGTGGTGATGCCGCAAACAGCCTTTGACAGCCTCGGCGAGGACGCCTGGACTTGAATCATAACCCGGAGCTTCCGCCCCACGCCCAGCAGTGAACTTGGCAAAGGCAGATACATTCTTTCATCTTCCTCAGCTCCTGTTCGCCCACGGTCTTTCCTCCCCTTCCCGGAACAACCGTGTCATCTCCTCCCCTTCCCTCTATGTGTGAGTTCTCGGCCAGCTGGCACTGCCCTTCTGTCACAGATGCCCGAGAAGCTGCCCTCCTCCACCCCTCATCCTTGCTCACCCAGGCCCCGGCAGCCTTCCTTCGGATGCCCTTGGCCTCCATGGGGACACATGCTGCTGCCAACAGTGCATTTCCAGACTGCGTTCGAGGGACCCCAAGCCCTCTCCCTGCCCAGGGTCCCAGGTACCGCCTCTAGCAGCCTTTCCAGATGGCCCGTGAGCTCTGCCTGAATGTGGCAATGACAACAGAGTCCCAGTGACACCATATTCCTCTCCAACTTGTGCAACTCTGACAGAAAGTTCTTCCTCAAAATCATAGAGAAGGAAAAGGAGCCCTGTCAGGTTTCTAGAACATACATCGATGTGGTACTATGTGAAACAGGGCCAAAAAGTTCCAAGAACTGCCCAGTCCCTGGGGAAGTCAGTGCCATGTCTGGGCTAGAACTTGTACTGCCTTCGTAGCCTTGAGTGAGCCCTGCTGCCCAGTCTCTCAGGGATAGCTGAGCTCTGCCTCCCCATGATGTCACCTCTAGCCAGACTGCTGTCCTCCAGGGTCGCAGGGGACCCCATTTCCTATCTCTCCTCTACACCAGCAGAGCTTGCACCACTCTTCTTTATGGAAATTATTTTCATGGATTCCTGGAGCCTTCTTTTTCTCAGGCTGAGGCCCACTGCTGGACCCATAAGTGGACAAAAGTTCCACCAGGGATTTGAGCCATGCCTTTAACCGACCTGGATTTCCTTTCTTACTGGTACATGCACAGCTCTTCTTTCCAGATAGACATTTCCCGGGGCCTCTCTAGGGAAGCTTTATCTGATAACCAACCTTTCCCAATGCTGGCTTCTTTCTCCAGGGTTCTGTGACACTGGCCAGAGAGTTTTCTACTGTGGTCATGGTCTTTACCATGGCACTTGGGGGCTCTTTGTTTTTCTTGAACACACTGAGCATCTTGAAGGCAGAGCCCCATGGTTTTATGGATCGTAGGTAAAGAAACTGTGTGTGACGTCTTCATCAATAACTGGTTTTAAGTTTCCAATTTCATTCATCTTTGCAGGAGGAAAGTGGGACCCAGGGAGGTTGGGATCTCTCAAGCGGAGTACTCTCAAAGCCTGGCCTAACACCCACGCCTCTCATCCTCCATTCCAGGGTGTTTTCCAACACACCCCTTGGCCTATAGAGAGGTTCAAGACACCAGTTCTTTATGTCATTGATTCTCTGGTTTAGGTAAATTTGTGCTCTGAGTAAGATAGTCACCTCTTTAATAACATCAACAAGCTCATACGTCATCTCTAACGGAAGCTTTGTAGATTTCACCCTTCAGAAAAACTAGGCACAGAGGGTCACTCAGTGAATGCTTTTTGGTGACAGCAGGGATTTTTACCAAAAGCCTTCACTTAGTCTAGGTGTGTGCGTCTAGGGCATAAGTCTAGAGTCCTTACTCACATTCCCACCTTCCCCATAAGTGACTGCAGGGAAGTTCTGCAGAGGGGGCAATGTAAGCCCTCCCGTCGTTCCACCACAACCACACTCGAATTCTCAACTCCCCAAATAGAAAATGAACTGAATAGACATTAACAAAGTAATCTCTCCACTTCTTTGAAAATTGCAAACTAGCTGAATTTTTCTCTTATGGTTGATAATAGCCATGCAGAAACCAATCATAATTTTTCTCCTCAGCCTCTGAAATACATCATTTGGAAAAGCTTTCCTTATTGGGAAATAAAATGAGGAGAAAAATCATATTAGAGACTAATGAACTCACATAGTGTTATTTTCATTCATAGTAACCTTGGGGTCTGTATAATTTCCTTTAAATCAATTTTTTAAATGTGGATTAAGGGACACGTTGCCTTAAATGTCTGCAGTCACCAAATAATATTGATAACTTTTTTTTTCGAGTTCATGAATTCTGAAACAGAAGAAAAAAGGTCTTTTATGTCTTTAGATATCTTTTTTTTTTTCCCCCCTTTGGGTACCTTTAACTGCAATCACATATTCTAGCTAAAGTCCTTTAGCCTAGGGATTGACCAAGATTGGCATCCATTCTAGAAGCATGAATATCTATACAACAACCACGGCCACAGCTCAAGGCCCCGGTGTTCTGTTTTCCTGTAGGGATGGACGAAGGACTTCACATGGGGGCTAAGTCCACACTCCCAGCTGGGGCGTGTCCTGGGAATCAAGCTGGCATTAGCTGGACAGGTCCTAGGGAGTCAGGCACAGACTTGGGGACGTAAAAAGCCAAAGAAAGTTGTGGTGCAAGGGTGAGTTGTGTAACTGGGCAGGGCTGCCTCTTTGCTAAATAGGTGGCATGATTTGAAGTCAAGAATAAGTCAGCTTCATGGGCACCCGGATGGTTCAGTTGGTTAAGCATCTGTCTTCAGCGCCAATCTTGATCCTGGGTTTCTGAGACCAAGCAAGCCTGGCATCGGGTCCTGCTTCTCCCTCTCCTCTGGTCTGCTGCTCTGCCTGCTTGTGCTCTCTCTCTCCCTCTGTGAAATAGGAAAGGAAAGGGAAGGGAAGGGAAGGGAAGGGAAGGGAAGGGAAGGGAAGGGAAGGGAAGGGAAGGGAAGGGAAGGGGAGGAAAGGAAAGGAAAGGAAAGGAAAGGAAAGGAAAGGAAAGGAAAGGAAAGGAAAGGAAAGGAAAGGAAAGGAAAAGAAAGGGCTAAGCCAGCTTCAGCCCAGTGTTTCCTCTGCTCCTACTAAGTGTCTGGCTGCCTGGAGGAGAGCCTTCCTTTCTGCTAAGATTTTATCTCTTCCTTTCAGAATATATGTGCCCCCGTCCTCTGAAAAGTAGGGCACACTGAGCTGAAATGAAAGATGCTCCTCTTACTCAAAACAAGATGGAATTGCTGCCTTAGAAATAGAAAAAAAACAAATCTACTAACAATTGCAAATTCATAGCTCTAACTTGAGACCAAGGAGGGAAACCCCAAACAGGAAAAAAAAAAAATGAGAGGGACTCTCATGAAAGTTAAAATGGAAAAATGTTGCAGGAGAATTGGAACCTGTTATAAGCCTTAACAGCTGGGACTAGGGATTAATGCCCACCAGGAGAGAGAAATGTAGCCAGCCACCTCATGTGGGTGGGCAGCTGGAACTGAGTGGCCTGAATAGAGTCTGCAGCTCCTAGCTTTGCAGTTGGTAAGAAAATCTCTGCTCACTCAATCTGAGAAAGCTATAATGAAGTTGCCTGTTCACCTAGGCTCATGGACGAAAGTAGACCACCTGCAGGTGATTAGAACATATCGAGGGGGC
Source organism: Spilogale gracilis (assembly GCA_004023965.1). Classification (NCBI taxonomy): domain Eukaryota; kingdom Metazoa; phylum Chordata; class Mammalia; order Carnivora; family Mephitidae; genus Spilogale; species Spilogale gracilis. The sequence goes on along the minus strand of PITA01008216.1, from coordinate 2,150 downwards.
GCCTGGGTGGCTCAGTGGGTTGAGTATCTGCTTTCTGCTCAGGTCATGATCCTGGAGCTCTGGGATGGAGCCCTGCACTGGGCTTCCTGCTCAGTGGGGAGAGCCTGCTTCTCCTTCTCTCACTCCCCCTGCTTGTGCTCTCTCTCTCTCTCTCTCTCTCTCTCTCTCTGTCAAATAAATAAATACAATCTGAAAAAAAGAAAAAAACCCACAATGAGGGATTCAAATTTAAACCACCTGAATAGCTCAGGACACTGAAAAAATAAATCAACATAAACATCAATCCAGTACACTTAAATCCATAAAGTCCCAGCAGTTACAAATGAGAAACTGTCACCTAGCACAAGTCATATGTGTTTCTCATGGAAATATCCTCACTGCTAAGTAGATCATTGCCAAAATTATAAACCATATAAGATAACGAACAACCAGGAAAAGGCAAGATGGAGTCACACATCAGGCTCCCTGCTCTCAGGAAGCCTGCTTCTCCCTCTCTCACTCCCCTGGCTGTGTTTCTCTCTGTCAAATAAATAAAATCTTTAAAAAAAAGAAAAAAGAAAAAAGAAATTTCAGCCTATGGCATAAAAGCTACAGGAACAATAACACAGCTTAACATCTAGCCAGATAAATATAAAACCTCACAGTTCAGTTTCTTTTAACTGATAGATACATCACATAGGCTTTCAATAACAAATTACAACGGTTGTTGAAAGGCAAAATACTGAAAGAAAGAAGAAGAGGAAGAGGAAGGAGGAGGAGGACAGAGAGAGAGAAGAGGAATAGAAAGAAAAGAAAGGAGGAAGGAAAGAAGGAAGGAAGGAAGGAAGGCAAGAGGAAAAACAAATAATCCTAGAGATAAAAGAATAATATTTAGAAGACTGTAAAATGAGTATTTTTAAAGGTTTGCAGAAATAGAAGAGAAACAGAAATCACAATGTAAGAAAAAGACAATATAAAAATAAGGAAAATATGGGACGCCTGGGTGCCTCAGTTGGTTAAGCGACTGCCTTCAGCTCAGGTCATGATCCCGGAGACCCAGGATTGAGCCCCACATCGGGCTCCCTGCTCTGCAGGAAGCCTGCTTCTCCCTCTCTCACTCCCCCTGCTTGTGTTCCCTCTCTGGCTGTGTTTCTCTCTGTCAAATAAATAAAATCTTAAAAAAAATAAGGAAAATAAATTATAGACATGTAAGTCAATTAAAAACAAACAAAAAACCTATGACACTCCAGACATGGAGTGTTTGTGCATTCTTTTCAAGTACATGAGAACCATTTCTAAAAACTAAATATGTATTAGGACACAAATCAAATTGTGTTCTTTGATCAAAATGCAAGTAAATTAAACAAAAACATGTTTTTGTTAATTCAAAGTTGGAGACTTTCAGTTTCCACTTCAACATGTAAAGAACTTGGAAATTTTCATTTCCAGGCTCATAACAAGAAAAAAATCTAAAAAACTGAAATAAAAATCAACAAGCTTTTAATATATCAGAGACTTGAGGTCACAGAAACAGAAGCTGAAGCCTTGAGTGGAATCTGATAGGAACACTTAAGTTTAATTTACTAATATCTGGAGATGAAGTGAGGACTAGTTTGAGACATTAAAAACTCCTAGGGACCTAGCCTTAGGAGGGCCCCCTCACTTACAGGAATAGGATTTAATCACAAGATTATAGAATTTTTCCCCTTTCCTAACATCACAACATCAACAAAGCTCTTCTCTAATAAGGGGTGATTAAAGCCAAAAGAAAATGCAAGCCTCAGCTTCCATTTAAAAAGAAAGCTCTAGGGAAACCCAGAGATAACAAGAGAAATAAAACAAGGACACTAGAAGAAATCTCAGCCTATGGGGGCGCCTGGGTGGCTCAGTTGTTTAAACAACTGCCTTAGGCTCAGGTCATGATCCCGGAGACTCCAGATGGAGTCCCACATCAGGCTCCCTGCTCTCAGGAAGCCTGCTTCTCCCTCTCTCACTCCCCTTGCTTGTGTTCCCCCTCTGGCTGTGTTTCTCTCTGTCAAATAAATAAAATCTTTAAAAAAAAGAAAAAAGAAAAAAGAAATTTCAGCCTATGGCATAAAAGCTACAGGAACAATAACACAGCTTAACATCTAGCCAGATAAATATAAAACCTCACAGTTCAGTTTCTTTTA
>PITA01008215.1:0-86146 GCA_004023965.1 Spilogale gracilis | reverse complement strand
TAGAAACGGAAGGAAAACTTCCAGACTCTTTCTATGAAGCCAGCATCACTCTAATCCCCAAACCAGACAAAGACCCCATCAAAAAGGAGAACTTCAGACCAATATCACTGATGAATACGGATGCCAAGATTCTCAACAAGATCCTTGCTAACAGGATCCAACAATACATTAAAAAGATTATCCACCATGACCAGGTGGGGTTTATCCCAGGGATGCAAGGGTGGTTCAACACTCACAAAACAATCAATGTGATAGAACAAATCAATAAGAGAAGAGAGAAAAACCACATGATACTCTCAATTGATGCAGAAAAGGCATTCGACAAAATACAACATCCATTCCTGATCAAAACTCTTCAAAGCATAGGGATAGAGGGAACATTTCTCAACCTCATAAAATCTATCTACGAAAAACCCACAGCGAATATCATCCTCAATGGGGAAAAACTGACAGCCTTTCCTCTGAGATCAGGAACAAGGCAAGGATGCCCACTCTCACCACTACTGTTCAACATAGTGTTAGAAGTGCTAGCAACAGCAATCAGGCAACAGAAAGAAATAAAAGGTATCCAGCTTGGCAAAGAGGAAGTCAAACTCTCGCTTTTTGCAGACGACATGATACTCTATGTGGAAAACCCAAAAGACTCTACCCCCAAACTACTAGAACTCATACAACAATTCGGTAATGCGGCAGGATACAAAATCAATGCACAGAAATCAGTTGCATTCTTATACACTAACAACAAAAAAACAGAAAGGGAAATCAGAGAATCGATTCCGTTTACTATAGCACCAAAAACTATAAGATACTTAGGAATAAACCTAACCAAAGAAGTCAAGGATATGTTATACTAACATTAGCACCGAAGAATTACAAATTTCTGATTCAAGCAAAAAAGAAAGATAGGCAAATTACCATTGTATTTCCTACTTTAGATGATAGATACTTCAACCTAAAACTTCCAGCATGCCAAAGGAAATCTAAGAGAGCTCAAAAGGACCTACATCTACTTATTTAAAAATGTCAGAAAAGCTGGAAGTCAGCCTGGACACTTCTTTTTTTGGCACCCACCTCCCCCACTATTCAGTGCCTCATTGAGTTTTATTTACTAGTATGTCTCAAAGTCATCAGTTTAAGGCTTGGGTGGTCACTGCCTTCATCCTCTTACTCAGATTATAAAATAGTTTCCTGAAAGATCTTTCCACATTAATCTGTTTTCCTTCAGATCCATTCTCCAGTTTATAGCAGAGGATACTGTATTATGCAAATCCAATAATTTGTCCCTCCATTCCTTTAAAACACACAGTGACTTCTCTTTGCTTTTAGGAGAATAATTCTGGTCCTTAATGTGGCCTAAAGGACACATGTATTCTGGCCTTTGCCTAACTTCCCAACCTCAATTTGAACCAATTTCACCTTTGCTCTTTCCACTTGAGCTACACCATTCTCCTGTTAGATCCTTCAAAGGGCCAAATGCCTTTTTGCCTCAAATGGTATCATTTTGATTTCATATTAAAGGTCACTCCCTCAAGGGAAGTATCCAGTCCCTCTAGACCAAGAGAGATTCTCCAGCTACAAATCTTCATACATACTCTCTGCACTTTTCCATTCCAACACATGCCATAATTATACAATTTACTTATTTACCATTTCTCTTCTACCTTATACCTTGTAAGCATCCTGAAAACAAGAACCACAGTAGTGCTGTTTGCTATTATAACCCAACACCTTACAACCTAATATACTGTAGAAGCTCAGTAAATATTCTTGGAATGATAACAGCATGAGATGAGAAGAAACCGTCAAATGTTGGCATTAGGAATCTGTACTACATTTGAGAGCACTTTCCCAGGATCACTAAACACTGGAATGCATTCCCCCAAAAAGTCTAAAGAATCATCCCCTATGGAGACTCTTAAAAACAATATACATTTATATCTGTCTAGAGCCGTACTATCTAATAGGGTAGCCATTAGCCAAATGTGACTATTGAGTTCTTGAAATGTGAGAAATGTCCTAAATTTTTACTGACTACGTGTTGAAATAATATTTTGGATATATCAGATTAAATAAAATACATGTTAAACTTTATTTCACCTCTTTTTTTTACTTTATTTAATGTGACTACTAGGAAATTTAAAATATATGCATCTCACATTATATTTCCATTAGACCACGGTAGTCTATAGTATTTCAGGATGATACTGCCAAAATATAGGCATGACATAGTGAGACAAGCTCAAGCTGTTGACATCGATCTGAATACTGTAAAAAAAAGTCCTGAAGACTCTTCTTATGCTAGCAATGTGCTTCTGTCTCCCAATATCATCCCGTCCCACTTGGTTGTGGCTGTGGTATTTCATCACACACCCAGATATTTGTTCAACATATGGTCCCACTTAGTCAAATAATCCTTACAAACTAAATTTCAAAGTTCCTCCTTATGTTTTTATTTAATCAGTATCTTGAAGTCTAAGATAAAGTTTGCAAAGTTCAGCTTTCTCACTTCACTGAATTCCAAACGGTCAGTTTGTTGATAGGCAACTCGGGACAAAGTGTCATTTCTACCCAAGGTAACTAGTAACCAAACATTGCAAGCAGCAGCTCTGTTTAGATTTGTAGATGTAGAGTTTTATGGAATTTCTACATATCTTGGAAAGCTTTGCCCCTCAGAGATTTCTTTGTGTTCTTATGGCAGTTTTCCCACGAAGTTTTCACATACTGTCTTCCTCTTAAGATGCTGAGGCAAGGGAATGTATAGATTTATCTTGGTATCCCTAGCATCTAGCCTGCAACAGTGCCTGACATAAGGTAAGCACTCAATAAATCTTTTCTAGAATGTGTTGAGTGAACACTTTGCACTTTTCCTTACTCTGATCACTCCTTGACTCTAACCCCGGCACTGGCTATAGATTCAATTTATAGGCTTATATTTAATAAACCACTGTCCAGGGATTACATTTTAGGACCATTTCATAAGTATGTGTTTTGAATGGCTAAATCAAAGATAGAGTATCAAACCTCGTTAAAATGCTTAGGCCTATGCTTTAAATTTCACAGGTTCAATATACACTGACTGACTAACAAATTCTAATCTTTAGATCAAATACTATTCCCACATACAGATAAAGGACCACACTATGATTGCTCTTAGTATACTCCATTTCCTGGTCAAAAGCTACGCTTAGGTATCCAGTTAGTATTCACACAACTTTGTGAGTGTACCTCTAACATGTAAGCTACAGTTTAGGGGAAGGAACAACCACTGAAACATGGAGTCCAAACAATTTCTTTTGAACATAAACTCTTCACAACATAAAGATGATTCAAAAATGATATCAAAATGTATACTGAATAATTTATCTTAGGCGATTAGGTCTAGGTGAATGGAGCCAAAAAGTAGTCACGATAGACTAATATATACAAACTTCATGTTTGACCAGCTGCAACCAAGACTTCACTTCTGCACAAGGACATTGAGAGAAACAGCACCATGCCTATTGACTGCCAGGAAGCAACATGAGGAAGCAGCAACCATGGTACCTGGCAGCCTGAGAGTTTCATTATTTCAGCAAAAGCATCAGGCAGTCCAGCCAGGTGAAGGACAACACAGCAAATACCCAGTGTTCTAGAAATTTTTGCTAATGGGAAGGAAGTCCAAGTGTACTCCTGGGCTGAGTCCAATATCTGAATGAAATCTAAACATTAACCAGTGAAGTATAAGTAAATTGGAAATTCAGTTTTGGGGATTTCATTTGGATGATTCTCATCAAGAAGTCACAACCTCAAGACAAAGAGCTTGTGTTTTATAGTAGGTTTTTTCTTCTACACTGGTAGCTCACAAAACAATACTGTATCACAGGATGGTTTTTAATAGCTAAAGGGGTATGTGTGTGTGTATGTGTGTGTGTGTGTGTGTGTGTGTTCCTTCAAGTTTTGTAAACCTTAACAACCAACATTTATACATACAAATGGCTGACCTGGTCTACATCCAGGTTATTACTACTTTTATTCTTGGTCACCATCAACTGCTTTAGCAATGGTCTAAAGAAAATGCATATGGAGAAATTGCAATCCCATTTCAATAATAATAGATAGTGGGTTCTAGGCATTGTGGCAGCCACAACCTCTAGCTATTCTATTTTTCCATAAACAAAGGAACAATCTATTGATGTGGATTCAACTAGAGGCATTAACATTATCTTTGCCAACATATTCTCTTCTTGCTAAAAACTGCAACTTGCCATTTTGCAAACAATCAATGTTGCAAAGAGAATCATACAAACTCATAAAAGGCTATTTAACTCATTACATGAATAAGATGATATGGAAGGAAAAAATGACAGGTAAATGGGGAAAAGACAAAAAGGAAAATATGGGATTCCCAATGATAACACATACGAAGATTCCAAGGGAAATTATAATTTCATTTCAGCTATGTTATGAATTAGGATACTAGGTTATCTGAGAACCCAACTACATTTGTAATGATGTTTCCATGGGGAATGTCTCTAAAATGATTTTCTGAAATTAACTCAGCTTTATATAACTTTTTGCCTAGAAAAAGATTTAAATGAAGAGTAGTAAAATGTAGTTATGATTGATAATAAAAATAAAAGGAATTCAATTATTCCCTCCTACATATTGGAGATACAGGAAAGTAAACAGAGCATGTGGAAAGCTAACTGCTTTAACAGGATGTAGGGTGCCATGGATTTGGATGATATCCAAAGGGAGTGCATGGGAGTAGAGAGGTAGTCAAAGAAGTCATGGTGGGAGGTGATTTGAGAGCCTTGAGATGTAAAGGAAAGGTAAGAGTATTCTTGGCAAAAAAATAAAAAAAAATCTGGAGTCAAGAGAAATAGTAGAGTCAAAGAAGATTCCCAGGTTTCCAGAGAAATAGTGGTACCATTCACCAAGAGAGGGAACAAAGAGAGGTCCAGAATGAAAAGGAAAATGTAGACTTTAGTTTTGGATATGAATCAAGAGTACCTTCATACAAGTGGTGGTGTCTCAGAGTCAGGTACATATCTATAGCTCAGGCTCATGAAACTTCAGGGCTGAAGACACAAATTTTTAAGCCATGGGAATAGTAACTGGGGGCTTTGGAGAGAAAAAAAAAATCCCTTTCTTCAAAATTGTACTGATGAGCAGGGATAACCCCAAGGAATAGGTAAAAAAAAATAAATGGCTAGAATGGTTGGAAGAAAAATAAAAAGATGCCACTGAAGCAAAATAAAAAGGAGGATTTTAAGAAGGAATGAGTGATCAACAAGGATGATCAATTAATATAGGACTGATAAGTACCTACTGGACTGACTCACATGGGGGCCATTGGCAACTCTGGTAAGAGCAGTACAGTGGAATGGTGCAGGAGTACAGTAGCAGAATTGTGGTGGACTAAGAAAGTAGAGGCAGGTAGATAATTCTCAAAAAGTATGCCTGTCAAGAGGCAAATAAAAATATGGATGTACTTGGAGGACAACATGGGATTGAAGGAGGGAGGGCTTTTATTTCGTTTTGTTTACATAGTCAAGTGAAGGAGCCAACAAGAGAAAGGAAGAATTTGAAGATATGAATGAGACAGAATCAAGAAACCAAGAGACTTGTAAAGGAGGGAAGGAATGGGACTCAGAAACCATGTGGAAGGAATTAGCATTAAATAGGAAGAGATCTATATTTTTTCATGAGAGGAACAAGAGAAAAGGAGAAAAATATAAAAGTAAGATAGGTAAAATAATAAGTTTGTTGCCTGGAGTTGGAAGTGTTTTCTCTGATGATTTCTATTGTCTCCATGTAGCAAAAAATGTGCTCATCAGCTGAGAAGAGGTGGGAGTAAAAAGATATAGAGGGACAGCTTTATGCAGAGTGGAGAGTGGGAGAGAGAGCTGATTCTACACACATGGAAGGCTAGCAGAACTCTACCAAAAGCATGAGGTTTTTGCCAGCAACCGGCTGAAGTGTTGGCTGATAGGCTGTGAGCTCTACAGTTTATGGACTGGGAAAAAAGGAGAAATGAAGAGACCTGAGGCTTCTATGAGAAGAAAGAATACTTTTGGGGGAAGAGACTGAAAGACCTGGAAAATTAGATTTTTAAAATTAATATTGCAAAGGTAGAGCAATTCCAGGTAATAGCAAGAATCAGGGCATGCTCACTGATGTAGGTGGCTGAAGTTGAGTGGAGATAAAGATCATGGGAGTTGATAAGGTCACAGAAATGAGATGTTACAGCTGTTGGATAAGTTGTTCACAGAGGAATGGAAGTCACTCAGAACAATGGTAAAAACTGCAACAAAAAATGAGCAGATTGTCTTTAATTAATGAATAGAAAAGCCGTGATGAAACCCAAAATTGAAGTGCTCAAAAACCAGAAATCAATGAATAAAGATAGGGGAGAGAAACAAAAAACAACCTAAAAAATTTGGCCAAGCTTTTTGAATGAAACAATAGGCTTGGATTATAGCACAAAAGTAAAAAAAATCCATAAGTTAAATATTGATATAAATCAGTGATTAAAGAAATAAATAGTGGGAGAAGTGACAAATTTTCCATACAGAATAATTCTAAATAATAAATGTAGAAAGAATGAGGAAAATAGAAAATTGCCACAGCAATATTTCCTTTAAGCAAGATCCACAGATGAATGTTCAAAGTAGCCACCAAAATATTAAGGAGAAATATGATATTTACATCACCTCAAACTACCTTTCCCAATATATTTATTAATTACTGTGGTGATTTTAACATATGTCTAAACATTTTTCAATATTTTTCCCTCTATAAAAGGAAGCTTAATTCTCCTCATCTTAAGTGTGGGCTAGACTTAATGACTCATTTCTACCTGAGAGTCTGAAAGGGGGAAAAACAGTAATTTCACAATAGATAATCCTGACACTGCCTTAACCTAGTAATCAAGGTTTATATCACAAGTCCTAAGTCATACTGGCCTCATGCACCCCCTGACATGATGTGATGGAAAGGGTACTTTACTTCTGTGGTAGTCTTCCTTCAAATCCATAACCCCAGTCTAATCATGAGAAAACTTCTCATGATGAGGGACAAATTGAGGGACATTCTACAAAATATCTGGTCAGTAATCTTCAAAAGTGTCAAAGTCACGAGAAACAAGGAAATTTGAAACAAAGAAAGACAGATTGGAGGAGTCTAAAGGAACCTGACAACTAAGTGCAACGTGTACTGGACTGGATCTTGCAACAGAGGACATTTGTATAAAAACTAGCGAGATCCAACCACTAAAGGCCACTAAAGTCTGTCATTTAGTTGATATTGTTGGACCAATGCTAATTTCCTTGTTTTGGTAAGAGGTTAACATTAAGGGAAGCTGGCTGAAGGGCATATGGGAATTCTATATACATCTTTAGAACTCTTTAATAAATATGAATTCATTCAAAATAAAAAATTAAAAAGCTTTAATGAAGAAGAATGGATAGCTAGGAAACCACAATATCCAGCAGAAGACAGGGGATTTAATGAGTGTGGAAAGTGAATGGCATGAAGATCAATGAAGAGGTTTTACAGAAAGATGAAGAAGGAATGTTTTGAAATATCATTAATGGAGTGAGGAATATAGGCTAGCTTATCATCTCAATATTAGAGCCCAACATTTATTTGACTAGATGCTACTACTATGTCTGTAGGTCAAATAAGAATTGAAAAGTGTTCACTGCATTTGGTAATTATCTGATCCAAGTATTATGGGGACCACTGGTCCTGATAAAAAAGGACATCATCCTTGAAATCTATCAACATCAGTCAGCTCCCTTCCATTACCCATGGCAAATATATGCTATTTCCTGCTTCAAAGTTTGCAGCTCCCATGGGCAAACTTTTATAAGTGATCTGGGGAATGCCACAAGTCCTAAGTTGTTTTGCATAGTAGCAATGACTGGCATACTTGGAACCTAGCAAATGATCAAGTTCCCTGCTCATATTTCAGCTTTCGTCACCTTTGACTGTCTCCTACAAAGGAGGAAGTTTATCTACAAAGTACTCTAAACATTAGGTCAAAGTAGCAAAAAATTACACAGGGAAAGGAATTTTAAAAAATCAAAACTAGAGTTTGTTGAGTGCTTTTCAAGAGTTTAAGCTAGTAACTGATACTTTTACATACATGATCTTAATTAGGAATAATTCAGAGAATGTGAATAAAAACATGTAAAATGAAACTCTGGTAAATATTATTCACTATACTAATTGGAGAAATTAATAATGTATACTACTCTAAATTTAAGACTTAGGAAAAACATGGGTTACAAGAATGGGAAGGAACAGTGTTAAAGTACAGTTGGACTCTTCCACAGTAATTTTAGGTACCTTTTAATCCAACCTATGGTTTATTTATTATAGTTAAGTGCCAGCCTACAACCATGACAAGGTCACAGATGCAAAGAGAGCTATGCAACAAAGAAGAGTCGTCAAGGGACACAAAGTAAACACTGTTCATCACAACCAGCAAAACAACTCAAATCTTCATTTAATATTCAACCCAAACTTCCAGAAAGAAAAAAATAAGAACTCCCAACTTCTCAGAAGGGTTTCACTTGATAGATCAGTTTAACAACTACAACTAGAAATAAAATATAATGATGATACATAAATGAAAGATAGATGATAGATTAGGTAGAAAAACAGAGACAGAGAGAGACAGATGAAACAATAATAAATGTGTTCTAAGAACTAGATTTGAAACCTCAGTTAATAATGTCCATTAGGTTAAGAAATTAAAAAGACCTTTTTTAAGACTAGCAATATTTGAGTGCTTAAATAAACAATAGAGAAACAACTGCAATAAAACATTATTGTTTTTTTTCAGTGTTTGACTTCTGAGAAGCTTAAAGTGCTTTATATGTAATGTCAGTCGCACTCCCAGAGAATTAAGCTGGAATTGGCATCATGAATAAAATAAACTGATCTGCTCAAAAGCACATAGCAAAAAAATGACGGGGCCAAACCAAATCCTAGAAGAGTGTTTTATGCAGCACAGAAGAGTTGCAGTGCAAACCTGGAAAGACACACTGAGATTGTCATAAAAGACATTCAAAAAAATTTTTTTCAGAAGTAAAAAAACCACAAGGTAGAAATGACAGAAAATGAAGAATTTGAACAGATGGGGGATTTGTAGGCCTTGTCTTAGATGGTTCAAGCAGTATTCTTACATACTCAAAGTTTATGCCAAATTTAATACATACACTGGGCCATATAATTCACTGGGATAGGGCACATATAATATCTACATTTTAAATTATTTTTTAAAAATATTCTATTCACTTATTTGACAGAGAGAGAGCGATCACAAGTAGACAGAGAGGCAGGCAGAGAGAGCGGAGGAAACAGGCTCCCTGCTGAGTAGAAAGCCCAATGCAGGCCTTGATCCCAGGACCCTGAGATCATGACCTGACCTGAAGGCAGAGGCTTTAACCCACTGAGCCACCCAGGCACCCTACATTTTAAATTATTTAATAAATATGAAGATTCAGATAATTTTATTGTTTTGACACTGTAACAACCAAGATTTTATTTATGTTTTTTTAAAGATTTTATTTATGTATTTTTCAGAGAAAGAGAGCACAAGCACAAGCAAGAGGAGTAGCAGGCAGAGGGAGAAGCAGGCTCCCTGCAATGCGGGACTGAATCCCAGGACCCTGGGATCATGACTTGAGCCAAAGGCTTAACTGACTGAGTCACCTGGGCATCCCAAAAACTAAGATTTTAAAAAACCTTTCTATTGAAATATACATATAGAGAAGAACACATATCTTTTTTATTTATTTTGTTTTCAATAGACTTTATTTTTAGAGCAGTTTTATTTTCACAGAAATACTGAGTAAATTGTACAGGGATTTCCCATATTCTCCCTGCCCCACACATACATAGCCCCTCCTTGCCCTTAACATCCCCAAGAGTGGTACATTTGTTACACCCGATGAACCTACACTGACACATTATTATCAGCCAAAGCCCATAGTTTACATTAGTGTTCATTCTTCATAAGTGAACATTCATTCCATGGATTTGGACAAATGTATAATATCATGTATCCATCATTACTGTAACCTACAGAGTACCTTAGTTGCCCCAGAAATATTCTGTACCTTCCCTCTCCCTTGCCCTAATGCAGGCAACCACTGATTTTTTTATTGTCTCCATAGTTTTGTCTTCTCTAACATGTCATATAATTGGAATCATATAGTATGTAGCCTTCTCAGATTGGCTTCTTTCACTCAGTAATGTGCATTTAAGGTTCTTCCATCTCTTTTCATGGCTTCCTAAATCATTTCTTTTTAGCACTGAATAATATTTCATTATCTGGATATAACACAGTTTATTTATTCAGCTACTGAAGAACATCTTGATTACTTCAAAGTTTTGACAATTATGAATAAAGTTGCTGTAAACTTATCTAGGCACAAGTTTTTACATGGATGTAAGTTTCCAACCCCTTTGGATAAATACCAAGGAGTGAGAGTACTAGACTGTATGCTAAGAATATCACCAAAATGTCTTCCAAAGTAGTGTACCATTTTGCATTTGTATCAGCAATAAATGGGAGTTCCTGTTGCTCCATATCATTTCCAGTATTTGGTAGTGTAGGTGTTCTGGATTTTGACCATTCTGATAGGTGGTGTATAGTGTCTCATTGTCGCTTTAATTTGCATTTCCTTGAGGGCACATTATGTGTACCATGTTTTCATATGCTTATTTGGCATTTGTAGATCCTCTGATGAGGTGTCTGTCAAGGTCTTTAGCTCATTTGTTAATCAGATTGTCTTCTTTTTAAAGATTTTTATTATTATTTATTTGACAGAGAGAAACATAGCTAGAGAGGGAACACAAGCAGGGGGAGTGGGAGAAAGAAGCAGGCTTCCCGCTGAGCAGGGATCCTGATGTGGGGCTCGATCCCAGGTCTCCAGGATCATGACCTGAGCTGAAGGCAGTCATTTAACTAACTGCGCCACCCAGGTGCCCCAATCAGATTGTCTTCTTACTGTTGAATTTTAAGAATTCTTTTATGTTTTAGATAACAGTCCTTTATCAGTTGTATCTTTTGCATATATTTTCCCCCAGTCTGTGTCCTGTTTTCTCATTCTCGTGACTATTTTTTGTAGAGCATAATTTTAAAATTTTAATGGAGTCCAACTTATCAAGTATAAAAAGTACAACACCATCCAATCTATCTTCTATATTGTCTTCTAGGAGTTTTACAGTTTTGTATTTATATTCAGGACTGTGACCCATTTTGAGTTAATTTTTGTGAAGGGTATATGGTCTGTATCTAGATTTATCTTTTTGCATGTTCCAGCACTGATTGTTAAAAAGGTTATCTTTGCTCTGTTGTATTGTGTATGTTTCTTTGTCAAGATAAGTTGACTATATTTATGTGGTCACATGTCTAATGTATAAAGAGTAGAAATTTTCACACATCGAGAAAACCCAAATAATTATGTGTTAAATGTTATGAGTATATCTAACTCAAGAAATACTCTTCAGTCTTCCATATACATGTCAAATATTATCAAAAAACATCTGCTGGCATTTTTAACCCTCAGAAATATGTAACCATTTTTATCTCCTGAATTTCTCCTTTCACTTATCAATTTTAAGAACTCAGACCCAATGTTAGAAAATAAAATTATCTCATCACTTGCAAATTTGACACTGAACATATTTCTCAACCTTTAAGTACCTCACTCAATTCCAGATTAAGATTTGCTAATCTACAAATGAGCTGAGAAAGTTTTATTCCAGGTTTCATGTCTTTTTTAAAGTTGCCTCAGACACTAATGATGATTCCAACGATACGGACCCTGAGTTCTGTTTATAGGAATGATGATCCTAAGGCTTCCTCTGTTTATAGGAATGATGATCCTAAGGCTTCCTCCACATTCCTTGTAGCTATAAGAGAGATAGTGTTGGCTAAGCTAAGGACTAGGGTGGAGTGGAACAAGGATTAGCTCAAGGGTAGCTGCTAAACCTTTCAAAGTCTTCTTCTTTTTTTTATTATGTTCAGTTAGCCAGCATAGTACACTATAAGTTTTTGACGTAGCATTCAACAATTCATTAGTTGCATATAAGTCTTCTTAAAGAGGCAGTGTTTTGAAATCTAGGGAAACTGGGAGGATTCCAAACTACTGCAATGATGCCCCAGTGTCAGCAAATATGACTTCAACTCATATACTCCCTCACACCCACACCCCTGTACAGTTGTTTACTCCAACCCAGACTAGATGAAGCAAAATGAGAATTGCTTATATAACCGAAAAACCCAAGGGTATATCTGACTTTATAGGCTTGGCTGAACCCTGGGGCTCAAAGCCATCCAAATTTAGCTCCTGTCCCACAGTGGTTTCAAGTGACTTCCTAGAAGTCCCCAAGATATATCTTTCTTCATTCATGTCCAGTAGAAAATAGTGAGAGTTCACCTAACTAAAGATTCATTATGTCTCATTGTTTCCAATCTAATCACACGACCTTCTCTGAACAAATCATCAGTAACTCCAACAAGCACTGAGTTAGAGAACCTGGTTAATGTGTCCACACAAAACAACCTGCCCCACATCAATATCATTCTCTTCTCAGTGAATTGGGCAGTCTTTCTCAACACTGTCCAAAAAACATCTTTAAGTAAAAGGAAGAAAAGGAAGTTCAAATTGTTTGCAAGATTTTCACCGGATAGATTAATTAATCTGTGAAGTAAAATGTGGACATGATTAATACATAAAGAACTAAGCTCTAGGATTTCAAAAAGGGCATCCATGGAAATCAGAGCTGTGTTCTTAAAAAAAAATTGGTTTCCCACTGAAAAGTTTTGATATGTTTTCATTGTGGGCATAAATAGAAATAAAAAGAGAACTTATATAGAGGTAAAGGCTTTTTATTATTTATATTACTTTTCTTGAGCCTTTGAAATTTATTATTTAAATTTATTATTTATTATTATTTATATATATAATTTATTATTATTTAAATTTATTATTTATATTACTTTTCTTGAGCCTA
This sequence comes from Spilogale gracilis, assembly GCA_004023965.1. Classification (NCBI taxonomy): domain Eukaryota; kingdom Metazoa; phylum Chordata; class Mammalia; order Carnivora; family Mephitidae; genus Spilogale; species Spilogale gracilis. The sequence goes on along the minus strand of PITA01008215.1, from coordinate 73,129 downwards.
AGAAAAGTAATATAACACAGCAAATTTAGTAATGTCATTAATATTAAAATAAACCTGCTAGCTAATGCTGCCTGAGTTGGGTGTGAGGCCTAATGATCTCAGGCAGCCACCCAAAAAGACCCATCCTGAGAATTTAAACAACTGATAACAGTAGCAAACACTCAGCCAGGATTTACTTTAAAGGATAAATAGAAAAGAGTGGGGCCAGGGGCTAATCATATAGTTGTACAAAATGTTAGATTTTTCTTAGCACATATTCAGAAGGCACTATAACAATGCACACTGAATCTGCAGTATTATAAATTAATGGGTAATCACAATAATATGCATAAAATCATACAGTGATAGCACATAATAGCAATGGCTTGAATTTTCTTCACTATTTGTAGGGGTCTCTCCAAATTCTTTATCTATTATATCAGTAGTGTCATTATTCTTTGTTACCTGTATTGAATGAATAGATGGATGCATGCATTAATGAAGTGAATTAACTAGTGATTGAACCTAAGTTTTCACACAGGGTTAATTTTCTTTTATGAACTTGTGTGTGCAAGAGTTAGAGTATTCATTCTTGCAAAACAGATTTTGCTCTATAAGCTAATTTCAGATTGTGTTACCATGCCATTTTTTTTAATATGGCTATAATGTCTATATCAGAGCTATTCTAGTCTCTACAGGGTTTTCAGACAAGTTAGAGGTATCCCTTAAGGAAAGATGCAGCTCCTTGGACATGTGACTTGCTGAAAAGGGGGAGACCTTGTAAAAAAATATGAAATAAAATGTGCCCCATTTTCTAGAAAACTTGGGGAGGTGGTGAGGGACTGGGCTGGATTTCTACCCCCACTACCTCACCTTTGTTGAAAGCATAAGTGGTACCACCTTAGCTGTCTAATACAGAATAATCATAAAGAAAGGAGTAAAAATCATAACTTGCTTGCTTTTCTGTTTTGTGGATCATTTTCCTTGGGCCAGATTCTATTAATAAACAATATAATCAATAGTTGTAAAAGCTACCTAAGATAATGTACTTAAATGTTAAAAACTTCAAATTTCCCTCAAATTGTTTTTCAACCTATACTTTATCAAATAGTTTTCCTGAAGTCCAGGTGAAATAAAATCATTAAAAAAGTCATACACAGGGGTGCCTGCGTGGCGCAGTTGGTTAAGCGACTGCCTTCAGCTCAGGTAATGATCCCAGAGACCCGGGATCGAGTCCTACATCAGGCTCCCAGCTAGGGGGGAAAGCCTGCTTCTCTGTCTCTCACTCCCCCTGCTTGTGTTCCCTCTCTGGCTGTGTTTCTCTCTGTCAATAAAAAATCTTTAAAAAAAAGTTATACACATATAATATTTATTGCATGCAGATATAGATATATAGTCACAAAATCTTTCTAGTCTAATCTTATGGAAAGTTTTAAAGTAAAATGTTATTGCTATCTAGTGGCTATTTGTTTTACTTCTTCTTTTGTATCAGTGAAAGTTATTTTTCTTTCCTTCCCCTATGACTTTCCAATGGCTATTGAGATCAACTAAAGTCCCCTATTCTAATTCTAAGAGATGGGATATGCTCAGCACAAGGAAAATGGGAAAACAGCGATGAAGAACGGTAATGGAATCTATTTTATCCTGAAGTAATAAGAAAATGAATTCAATTTGTGCACAAAGATTCTGATTTGCAGCCAAAGGAGTAAAAATGTCCTTCTGTTTATTTTTCATTAGGAAAGTATAGAGGCCACATTCTTTTCTGGCTGTCTTATAGCCATGAAATGAGTTTGCTCCACCAGTCGTTAAGCTCTGCAAGCAGAGGCTAGTTCCACATGTTTTTAAATTTTAATTCCAGTAGAGTTAACATACAGTGTTATCTTAGTTTCAGGTGTACAATATAGCGATTCAACAATTCCATACATTACTCAATGCTCATTATGACAAGTATGCTCCTTAATCCCCATCCCTCACCCCACCACCTCCCCTCTGGTAACTGTTTGTTCTCAAGAGTTAAGAGTTTCTTGGCTTGTCTCTTTTTTTCTCTTTGCCCCTTTTTTTTTGTTTCTTAAATCCCATGTATGAGTGAAATCATATGGTATTTATCTTTGTCTGACTGACTTATTACACTTAGCATTATACTCTCTAGCTCTGTTCATGTTGTTGCAAATGACAAGATATTCTTTTTATGGCCGAGTAATATTCCATTGTATATATACCACATCGTCTTTATCCATTCATCTATCAATGACACTTGGGCTGCTTCCATAATTTTGCTATTGTAAATAATGTTGCTAATAAACATGGGATGCATGCATCACTTTGAATTAGTATTTTTGTGTATGAATAAATTCCTAGTAGTGTAACTACTGAATCATACAGCAGTTCTATTTTTAACTTTTTGAGGAACCTCCATACCCTTTTCTACATGGTTGCAGCAGTTTGCATTCCCACCAACAGTGCAAGGATGTTCCTCACCAACACTTGTTCTGTATGTTGAATTGAAAAGAAGTGGACTGTAAACCAGTAGATCCAGTTTTGAGTCTCAGTTTTTTAACAACTGACCTTATTCTTGGCAAACAGCTGAGTCTCTCAGTTTCCTTAGCTGTGAGATTGGGGAGGACTAAGTGAGTGGTTATACTAATGACAGCAGCTGCCATTTATTGAGAGCCTACTATATATCTAGCACTGTGGTAAGCATTTGCAGTATCATTATCTCATCTAACTATTAGAAGTCCAGTAAACTGAGTGATTTTACAGGAAAGAAGCTAAAGCTTAGATGGGTGACATAACTTACCAGGGTCCTACAGCCAAAGGTACCAGAGCCAGGATAGGATCAGAGGGCTTACAAGCCCATCTGGCATATTTACAGACCAAGTAAAAAGCAATCTATGATGTGAATCTCAGCCAAGAGCTACCTGCAGGTTTTCTCTTTTCCACATACCTAAGTGAATTGACTCTAGAACCATACAATGAGTTTCCAAACATGTTAGTGAAAAAGGAACAAGACTGCTCTCTTAACAAGCATGCTAATGATGCCAAATCCACTGCCATGTCATATCATCATGCACTTGCAGGTCTACTAGTGCAGATACAGAGTTCGTTTTACACAATTCATATTCTTCTCAAGAACTGATATGATGCAAAGAAAATGCCATGGGCTGTGAAGCCAATTCCCAAAGATTTCACTCATATGTGGAATTTAAGAAACAAAAGAATTCTAAAAACATTTTGAAAATGGTATGATCATGAAATAACTCAGTAGTTTCTGAAGTGGGTAGTTTAGTTTCTCTAATTGGAGATAGTCCTTAAGTGGGTAGGTGCAGGCACATTTGTTAAAATCTATCACATGACTTCAGAGACACACAAGTATATGGTAAGTATTTATTCACTCATTCATTGAACAGAATGTGTGGAGTGCTTATTGTTCTGGGCACAAGAGACACATGCAATCAAGATGGAAATTGTCCTTGTCCTCATGAAACACAGATGAAGAGACAGAAAATGAACAAGCAAACAAATATAAAAATAAGTATATATTGGAGTAACTTCTATGAATGATATAGGATGCTTTTCTAGAGAAAAATAACTGGAGAAGGCAGCCCATCTTAGCTGGGGTAGTGAGGAGGCTTTTTTGAAATTTGAAGGATGAGAAGAAGCCAAATATGAGGGAAAAAGAAGAATGGCAAAGACCCTGAGGCAGGAAAGTTTGTCAAGTTGAAAAACTATGTGTGGTTGGTGCATAAGAAACTATGGATAAAAAAACCACAGCTAATATTGCACTTATTGATAAAACACTGAAAAACTTTCCCTGTATAATCAGGAGGAAGACAAGAATGTCAGTTCTCATCACCATTTTTTATACAACATATGTTCTTGGGCAAGAAAAAGAATAAAAGGCATACATATTGAAAAGAAAAAAGGAAAACCATCTCTGAAGATGACATGATGTAATACATAGAAAATCCTCAGGCCTACAAATAAACCACTAGAGCTAACAAATGAATACAAGAAAGTTGCAAGATACAAGATCAATATACAAAAATCAATTGTATTTCTACACATTTGCAATGAATAATTTGAAAATGAAATGAATAAAACATTCATTGACAAAGCATCAAAAAAAAATACTTAGGAATATTTTATTGAACAAGTCTAAAACTTTGTACACTAACATCTACAAAACATCATCAAAACAAAATAAAGATGTAAAAAAATAAAAATTAAATTAAAAAAAGAAATTAAAGGAGATCTAAATGAATGAGAAGGAATCCCATATTGGAATAGATTATATTATTGAAAAATGTAGTATTATTAAGATGGCAATAACCCCCAGATTGATGAAGAGATTCAAGACAATTCCTATTAAAATCATAGGTGCCTTTTTTGCAGAAATTTACAAGTTGATCTTATAATGTACTTAGAAATGCAAAAAAACAGAAAAACAAACAAACAAAAAACCCCAAAAATCAGAATAGCCAGAACAATCTTGAAAAAGAAAAATAAGGTAGAAAGATTCACATTTTGACAATTTCAAAACTTACTACAAAATCACTACAATCCAGATAGTATGGTACTGACATAAGGACAGACTTACAGATTAATGGAATCGATTTGAGAGTCCAGCAATAAACCCAGATATCTATGATCAACTGATTTGTAACAATGGTGCCAAGACCACTGAATAGTGAAAGAATAGTCTTTTCAACAAGTGGTGCTGGAATAACTAGATTACCACACAGTGAAGAATGAAGTTGGATCCCTTCCTCATATCATATACAAATACTAACTCAAAATGGATCAAAGACCTAATTGTAAGGGCTTGAAAATTAAACTCTTAGAAGAAAACATACGTTTAAATCTTTGTGATCTTGAATTGAGCAACAGTTTCCTAGATATGACACAGATGTACAAGCCACAAAAGAAAAAAATAAATTGGTCTTCATCAAAATTATAAATACTTGTTATTCAAAGGACACTATCAAGAAAAGAAAAAGACAATTCACACAATGGGGGGAAATGTTTGCAAATCATTTTTCTGATGAGAAACTTCTACTTAGAATATGTAAATAACTCTTACGATGCATTAAGGGAAAAAATCTATTTCTTTAAATGGGCAAAAATTCTGGATTGACATTTCTCTTAAAAAGATACAAAAATGACCACTAAGTGATAAAATAGATGTTCAACATTTCAAATAGAATTTCACATCTCACATCTGAGAAATGTGAATTAAATCCACAATAAGATACCATCTCCCACTAGGATGGCTTACTAAAAAAGACAAATAGTTACTAGTTACAAGTATTGGCAAGAATATGGAGAAATCGGAGCTCTCATCCACAGCTGGTAGAAATACAAAATGGCACAGTTGCTTTGGAAAACAACTTGGCAGTTCCTCAAGATTACAGTAGTCCCGCCTTGTCCACAGTTTTGCTTTCCACAGTTTCACTTATCTGTGGTAAACTGCAGTCCAGAAGCAGATATCCTCCTTCTCACATATCATCAGAAGGTCAAAAATAGCCTAATGCTACATCACAATGTTATGTCATTTACCTCACTTCATCTTATCACACAGGCATTTTATCATCTCACATCACCACAGGAAGAAATGTGAGAACAGTGTAAGATATTCTAAGAGAGAGAGAGAGAGAGAATGACCAGTTACATAACTTTTACTACAGTATGTTGTTATAATTATTCTATTTTATTAGTTATTATTGTTAACCTCTTACTGTGCCAAATTTATAAATTAAGCTTTATCATAGGTGAGTAGGTAAAGGAAAAAACACGCCATATAAAAGATTCTGTATTATCTGTAGTTTCAGGCATCCACCAGAAGGCTTGGAACATATCCACCATGCATAAGGGAGGATCACTACAACCAGGAAGTTATGATATGACCCAGCAACTCTACTCCTAGGTATATATCAATGGGAAATAAAAATACATGTCCACTTAGAGACTTGTACATCAATGTTCATTGCATCACTATTCATAATAGCCAAAACATGGAGACAACTGAAATATCTATCAACTGGTAAATGGATACATAACGTGTGACACATTTACACAATGGAGTATTCTGTGAAAAAAATACAGTCTGGATACACAGTACAACATGAATGAACCTTGAAAACATTATGTAAGGGAAAAAAGCCAGTCAAAAATCATACCTTGCTTGGCTCTATTTAAATAAAGAGTAAGCAAATCTATAGAGATAGAAAGTTGATTAGTGGTTGCCTAGGGCTAAGAGTGTCAGGGTAAATAAAGGCTGACTGCTAAATTTAGGGTACAGGGTTTCCTTTCAGAGTGATGAAAATGTTCTAAATATGATTATGGTGAAGGATGCACAGTTTTCTGGCTCCATAAAAATCTACTGAATTTACACTTAGGATGGTTTAATTGTATGGCATGTAAATTACAGTTCTATATTCCTGTAACCAGAAAAAAAATGCTGAGAGATAAAAAGACTAGGGATAGAGATGAATTTGGAGAGGTAGGTACATGTGACAGCTTGGAGGGCTTTGTTGACCACTTTATAGAACTAGGATTAAATATTAAGGGAAGAGGGAAGCCAGGGAAGGATTTTAAGGAAAGGAATGATAAATGATTGAGAGTTTTAAAAGTTCATTCTGGCTACTTGGAGGGGCACAAAAGTATATATTTTAAATATTATATTCTATCTATATATAGATAGAATGTTTACATATATATACTATTAAATAGTGTATATATGTAAATTATACATAAAATAATTTAAAATCAAAAAATTAAAGATATTTGTTGAAAACGTTTCTGTTTAAAATTACAATGTTTTATATTTAAGTAGGAATTTATAATGGGCTAGGTAATTTTCTGGAGTCTCAAAATTCATTTAATTCTATTATTTTAACAGGGGTAATTTCTATAAATAACCATATAATCTTTTAAAAGATTTTATTTATTGGAAAGAGAGAGAGAATGAGAGAGAGAGCACAAGAGGGGGAAGGTCAGAGGGAAGATGCCTCGCTGAGAAGGGAGCCCAATGTGGGACTCCAGGATCATGACCTGAGTGGAAGGTGGTTGCTTAACCGAGTCACCCAGGTGCCCTAAGAATAACTATATAATTTTATCTAGATTTAAAAATTTGAGATGGAATTAAAATCACACAAATATAAAAAACATTTGTTAAACTATGAGTCCTAATTTGTTGACCCTTACTGTATATCACAGATGCTCATAGAATTTCAAGAACCTAAAGGTCACTTATTTAGTCCAATGATCCTATCATCCAATGATTAAATTTTTTTCTACATCTTGACAAGCAATCAGCCAGATCTGACATCTTATCAATCCTGACTATTTATTAACAAAGAGATAATGGAATGTCCCTTCCCCTCACTCATGTTCACTTGCCCACTCTCTCAAATAAATAAAATCTCTTTTTTTCAAGAGACAGTGAGAGAGGGAACACAAGCAGGGGGAGTGAGAGAAGGAGTAGCAGACTCCCCACTGAACAGGGAGCCTAATGTGGGGCTCACCCAATCCCAGGACCCTGGGATCATGACCTGAGCTGAAGGCAGACACCTAATGACTGAGCCACCCAGGCACCCCTCAAATAAATAAAATCTTAAAAAAAAATTATAGTTGCTCTGATGATAGCATTAACTTAACAACAAAAGTAACTATAATTTAAGCTCAGTGCAGAGTCTGCCTGGGATTCTCTCCCTCTCCCTCTACCTTTCCCCCAAGCACATGTGCTCTCTCTCTCAAATGAATAAATAAAATCTTAAAAATAAATAAGAAATCCCTATTTAAATAAGTTATAGTTATTTTTACAAATAATTTTGTTTACAAATGTTTCTTAATTCATTTTTATCTTTACATGTGAAAAACATATATTGTTTAAATGAAGTCAGAATCCATTTTTTTCTCCTTTAGATAGACTGACCATCTGTGAGAAGTTTATATATGGCTACTGGCAAAAATTTACTGGTGAAATTATACCAAAAATGAATGAATCAGGTATCTAGCAACTCCAACAACAGCAGATTTATCCAGCAATGTTGAGGAATGAAATATGCCATGCAAACGAATTTTACAAATAAACTCCTATTGTAATCAATTCATGGAGACTTCCTATCTTAAACCATTTCTCACTGAAATCCCTCTATATGCTGCCTAGGCTGTTATAAACTTCACTATCATAGCAAATAGGTGAACCTCATTTAAAACTTGCTGATGAATTAGGATCATTTTTTAAATTTCATATGATACTAGTAAAGTGAATAAAAGTTAGCTTGCTTGCTCACCGACTAAATGTTTCCATTGACAGCAGAGCTGATGGATTTCATTGACACATTAGGTACATACACTGTAGAAGTGGACTCATTTCCTTTTAAAACGCTTTAGGGAAATATTTTTTGTGCCCTAGTTATTTCAAAGCTCTTCATCCTGATTTAGTCCTTAGGTATAGTCCCCCCAGATTCATTGTAAAAATATTCTATCTGTAAAAGGGCCTCTCTCTTATACTGGGGAGTTCCTCCTTCAATCCCTCAAGGCTTTTAGTTGCAAGCAACAGAGACTAACTTTAGCCAATTAAAGAGAAGAAGCAGTTCATTAAATAAGATTTGGGGAAGCTCCCAGAATTGCTAGGAGGACTAGTGACTAGGTCCAAGAGGACTAGACTTAAGACTAAGATTCTAGGATAAAGGACTAAAACCATTCTGCAAAACTGACAGAAGGAAATTTTACCACTGCCACTGCTGCCCTACCAATGTCATTCACATACTCAGCTATTCCCACACTTTCCTGCTGGGGCAGGGTTTTTACATATTCTGATATCAGAGTATCAAGCATACAATAAGTATTCAATACATGTTTACTCATTCAGCAATTCTGTAGTGAACACCTACTATGTTTCTTGAATTGAACTAAAACCCCCTTAAAAACCTTAAGTATATGTGGTGATTCTACATATTTTCTCAATATATACTACATGTTGAAGAACAAAGTATTGCACTGACATTAAAGAATTGAATTTGACAGCCAGTAACCCAGCCTGAAATCTATGTACATCTGGCTTGTATGCATTAGATATAGCTTAAAATTAATTGCCTGAGGGAGTAGGAAAAAAAAACTACAATGTGGATTACTATAAGGCCCACTTTATTATTTTATTTTATTATTTCTTAAATAATTTATTTTCTTTTTTCAGTGTTCCAAGATTCATTGTTTATTATAAGGCCTACTTTAAACTAATAATCACTGTAAGTACCCTATACATGGTAGGCATGAGTAGTTGCACTCAAATTGGAAGAGGCTGCTGCATAGCTACACTTTATGCTTGATTAATGCGAAAACTCAGTTAACTGTTCCAGATAAAACTGAATGTACAAATGTTGATAGAGATATATTCATTTCTTCTCACTTTGAACTTAAGCTATTTATTTCAAAGTGGTATTATTTTACAAACAATGAAGACTTACAATCTTCATACATGTAAATGATTCAGATCCCAAGTCAGAAATCCTAAACAGACTCTTTGGAGGCCTAGAGAATGAACACTGAGGTGAGAAACCTGGCAAAAGGAGCTCAGATCAGATTAGCTACTCTTACAGTGGGGAAAAAAAGGCAAACATTATCCTGTCTCCATTAATGCTCTTATTCTCTGTCTTGGGGTTTCTGCCCAAATTCCTGATCTTGCTATACAATGTAAAGGAACATACTCTTCTTTTGCCTCAGGTTCTAATACGGCTCAGCACAGCAATGCCTTGTTCATCATACTCAGACTCAAGTGAAACAAAACCATTAGGTTGCATAACATGAAATTAAAGTTTTTATAAATCCAAAATGGCCAATTATCAGTAACTTCATATGGTTCAATCTAACATTTACCCTTCAGGTCTATAGGCCTTGATCACTGCTAGTATTTCATAAAATTCTAATTATCACTCTTGACACTGAGTCATAGAAGTGTACTTATAATAATGTGAAAAATGAAGGCCAGGAAAGTGAAAAGTGCCTGGTTAGGTTAAAATAAGACAATAACTCAAATCTTTGAAAGCCTGTCCATAAGCTTTTCATGATACTAGGATGCTTTATGATAGAATATCTAATGCTTTGTTTGACCAACATTGTTATTTAAATTTTGAATAACTTGTCAACATTTTTAAGAATAACTGACATAATATATTGTATTAGTTTCAGGTATACAACATAGTGATTTGATATTTATATACATTATGAAACAATCATCACAAGTCTAGTGACCATCTGTCACCATACAAAATTGTTAAAATACCATTAACTATATTCTCTATGCTGTGTATTATATCCCCACATCTTATTTATACTGTAGCTGGAAGGTTTTACCTCTTAACTTCTTTCACCTATTTTGTCCACCCCTCCAATCCCATCCCCTGTGGCAACCATTTGTCTTCTGTGTATAAGTCTGTTTCTATTTTGTTCATTTGTTTTGCTCTTTAGATTCTACTTAAAGTGAAGTAATCAGGTATTTGTCTTCCTGTCTGACTTATTTCATTTAGCATAATACATTTTACGTCTATCCATATTGCCATAAATAGCAAGATTTCATCCTTTTTAGTGGCTGAGTAATGTTCCTGTGTGTGTGTGTTTGTGTGTGTGTGTGTGCATGCGCACACATGCGCTACACACAACATTTTATCCATTCATCATTTGATGGACATTTAAGTTACTTCCATATCATGGCCATTGTAAATAATGCTACAAAGAACATAGGGTTGTATATATCTCTTTGGATAGATATTTTCATTTTCTTTGGATAAATACCTGCAAGTAGAATCCCTGGGTCATCTGTTACTTTTATTTTTAATTTTTTGAGGAAACTCCATACTGTTTTACATAGTGGTTGCATCAACTTACATTCCCACCTACAGAACACAAGGGTCTGCTTTTCTTTACATTCTCATCAACATTTATGTCTTCTCTTTTTCAAAAGAGCCATTGTGACAGCTATAGTTTCAATATGCATTTCCTTGATGGCTAATGATTATGTTGAGCAGCTTTTCATACACTTGCTGGTCATCTACATCTTCTTTGAAAAAAAAATGCCTATACAAGTCATCTGCCCATTTTTGTTGTATTTATTTTTATTTATTTATTAGAAAGAGAGAGAAAGCAGGAGGGAGGGGGAGAGAGAATCTAAAGCAGACTCCACACTGAGTGCAGAGTCCAGCTCCGTGCTTGATCCCACAACTGTGAGACCATGACCTGAGCAGAAACCAAGAGTTGGATGCTGAACCAACTGAGCCACCCAGGCATACCACACGTCATCTGGCCATCTTTAAATCAGATTTTTTTTTGTATCAAGTTTTATGAGTTCTTTATGTATTTGGGATGTTAACCCCTACCAAATATATAATTTTTAAATAGCTTCTCCCATTCAGCAGGTTGCGTTTTCACTTTGTTAATGGTTTTCTTCAGTATGCAAATGCATTTTTCGTTTGATGTAGTCCCACTTGTTTATTTTTGCACTTGTTTTTCTTGGATATGGATCCAAAAACATATCACTGAAACTCATGTCAAAGAGTTTACTGCTTATGTTTTCTTTTAGTTTTATGATTCCAGGTTTTATAGTTAAGTCTTTAATCCATTTTGAGTTTACTTTTGTACATGGTAAAAGAAAATGGTCCAGTTCCATTCTTTCACATGTAACTTTCCAGTTTCTCAACACCACATAGAAACTCTTCACCTCCCCTTCAATTCTGAATGATAACCTTGCTGGGTAGATTATCCTTGATTTTAAGTTTTTTTTCCTTTCAGCACTTTGAATATATTATGCCAATCTCTTTTGACCTGTAAAATTTCTGCTGAAAAATCAGCTGATAGTCTCATGATGGTCCCCGTACAGGAACTCCAAGGGATTCTTCTTGTGTAGGACTCTGTTCCTCCAAGACTCGGATATCTGTTTCCAAGTTAGGGAAGTTTTTGGTTATTTCTTCAAATGTGCTTCTCTCTTTTTCTCTCTCTTTTCCTTCCAGGACCTCTATAATGTGAATATTAATATGATTGATATTAATCCCAGAGGTGCCTTAAGCTATCCTCACGGTTAAAAAAAGTTTTTCTTTTTGTGGTCCAGTTGGGTGATTTCCACTAGCCTCTTTTCCAGATCACTGATGTGTTCTTCTGTATCATTAAATCTGCTATTTATTCCCTCTACTATAGATTTCATTTATTTTATTCTTCAGTTCTGATTAATATTTTCTTATATTTTATCTCTTTGTTAAAGTTCTCACTGTGTTTATCCATTCTTCTCCCAAGTTTGGTAAGCATGTTTATGACCATTACTTTCGACATTATTCCATAGATTGCTGCTTTTTCATTTAGTACTTTTTCTGAGGTTTTGTCTTATTCTTTCCTGTGGAACATATTCCTCTTATTTTGCTACTCTGTGTTTGTTTCTATTTGAGACAGTTCTCCCAGTCTTTTATTTATTTAGTTTAGTTTACCCAGTCTTGAAGGAGTGGCCTTATGTAGGAGGTGTCCTGAGGGCCCAGAATCACAATCACTACTGGCTACCACAGCCAGGTGCTCTAGGAGTGTTCCCTGTAGAGGCTGCGTTCACCCTCCTGCTATGGCAGAGTTGGGACTACTGTAGGCATGCTGATGAGGGAGGCTGGACCTCAGCTAGGGGTGCTGTGAGTCTTGGCCATGACTGCTACGGATGCACTGGTTGGTGGCGTTACTGTTTTGCCAGCTACAAGGCCTGGCAAGGCATAGGACTGAGCAGGCTCTCAGTGGGGCACACTACCTAACACAGCAGTCTAGAGGGAAGATTCATAAATCGTGCTCAGTAACACTGAAATCAGCAGGGCAGAATGAGCTGGCAACTGTGGCTGTCACCAGTGTCTCAGTCCCCAGGGAGAGGTCCAGCTGTTTCTTGACATCCTGCTGGCAGGCCAAGATTAGTAAGTGGGTTTCCTTTATGGATAGTCTTTGAGCTTTTTGATCTGATATCTTTGCACTGGTTTCTGGACTGAGTGGATCTATAAACTGCATCTTTAATAAGAGTGAGTCTCGCTATCTACATAGTCCTATAGTTTTTCTGAACATACTCCCTGTCACTTTTCAAAGCCAGATGTTTCAGGAGCTCATTTCTCTTGTGCAGGATCTAAGGGTTTGGGTATCTGATATGGAGCTCAAATTTCTCACATCTCAGGGAAGTGTGTACCTTTGAGATCCCTCCAGGCCACAGAGCACCATGCCTGGGGTGTGTTTTTTTTTTTCCTTGTGAGAACATATTTCTTCTACCTATCTTGGTGCTGTCCCTTGGTGGAGGCTCTGTTCATCCAGTTTCTAAGTCTCTTTTGGTGGGAATTATTCCAAATGTAGTTGTACATTGCTGAATCCAGGGGAAGAAGGGGAGCTCAGGATCTCCCCACACTTTTGTCTTGAACCCAAGATCCCTAGCCAACATATTCAAAATGTGATATTTCACATTAAAACCCGATGTGTCAGCCTCTCTCTAAAAATGGATAAATTTTGCCTTGGGTCCAGGATCAGGATTAGGGTGAGATAAATGAGGCACTCTGTGGATACAAAATTTCAAGGGCTGCCAAAAAACGGTGATAATCGGGATAAATAACATTTTAATGCGATCTGTAAAAAACCAAAATGCAAAAAATCCATGATTAATAAAATATCAAAATGTTAAATGAAGACAGGCTGTTTTTCCTTTGTTTTATACATCATGTGCAATTATTGTGAAATGAAAACACTCATTTCCAACCAGCCCTCTGCTCTAGGGTCACTTGCCCATCAAGTCTTCCCACTGGGCAGATTTGTGAAGGTTCACAATTTTATGCAAACTGATTGAGCTGATTTTTGTTGCAGACTTTTAAATAACTTTTTCCAATTAGTTCAAAATATGAGGATATTTTGATAAGTACATAAGACATATAGAGATAAACATTTTTCCTTTTGCCTTAAGTTCCAATGTGGCTTTTCATGGTGGTGCCTGGCAACAACTAGGTGAAGGTGAAGGCGAGTAGCAGTAGAGCCTTTGGCTGGAGATACACTTCCAAGCAGCATAACCTGCATTCAAACCTCTTCACTCACCTGAACTCCTATGCTTTTTCTCTGCTATCTTTTAAATGTTGGAAAAACTCAGAATTCAGACCTGAGCCCTTTCCCCTTCCCTAAGTAATCTCATCCAGAGATTGAAATTATGGATTTAAATGCCATCTATATGCCAGTGACCCTCAGTCATATGACCTTTCCTTTGAGCTCCAAATTAAATATATAACTGCCCACTTGGTATTCTACTAGGAGGATGAATAAGATCACAAATTTGACCTTTTCAAAACAGAAACACTTTTTTTTTTCTGCCCAAACTTGTTTCTCCTCTAATCTTCCCCATCTCAGTAAATGATATCACCATTCTCCCAGTTCTTGACATCAAATGCTTAAAAGTCCTCTTTGATTTATCTAATCTCCCCATCTCTTTAACTCATTAACAAGTAGCATTAATTCTAACTTAAAAAAATATCAAACTACTCATCTTTTTTCCATCTGTATTGTTACTATTATGGTCCAAGATACCACCATCTCTTTGCCTGATTGTTGCAAAAGACTTTCTATTGGTCTTTCTGTTTTAACTTCGCATTCTATCTCCCTTTCCATTCCATTTTCCATTGAGCAACCTAACCAACCTATCTGAAATATACATCAGATTATGTTACCACCCTGCTTAAAAACTTCACAATGCCTTTCTGTTGCAAATAGACCAAAATGCATACTACTTATTATGGCCAACAAAACATGAGTCCTGCATCATCACATTCCAACTACATTGGGTTCTCATTCTCAGAAACAGTCCAGGCACAAATCTCTCCTACAGGTCTTTTATAGTCTCATGGCCTAAAATGCTCTTTCCACAAATCCTCACACAAGGCTGGGTGTTTTTTTCTTGTCACTCAGATCTTAGCTCACCCATCACCTCCCCAGAGACCACCTGTAGACCAGTCTCTTTCTTATATGACCTCATCTTTTGAAATTACTTGTTTTCCTGTTTATTTTTTCCTTTCCTTGTGTGGAATTCACTGGTATAATCCCAGCATCTAGTCTAGTGCTAGGTAAGTATAAGCGCTTGACAGATATTGAATCAATGCCTGGATCCATGAATGAGTAAGTAAAACCAACCATATTTCAAAGAGAGGACTTAAATAGGAGTATTAACTATTATAAACTAGCTAAAAAGCTATCCAAATTAATATTTCCTCCTGAAATACAATGATTTGTTTTGAAATGGTTATCTCCATAACCTTACTATAGATCAAAATATTTCAATTCAGAAAAGACACAATTCTTTACTGTGAAACAGTATCTGGGTCCTAAAAAATAACTTTAGAGAAAATTTAAAGTCAACAACAACCATATGAAACTATATGAATTATAAGTAATTGACAAAATGAAGACCTAAAAACACTTAGGAAATAGTAGCAGCCAGTGAAACTTTTTGGAGAATTTTTGTAGCATTTTTTTTTCCCTGTGACTTTCATTTTCCAGTATATTTAGACAGCATCAGAATCTGTGCACATTTGTGGCTCCTAAATGACAGAGGCTCTCTGGTCACCATTGAATCTAGCCACTAAAGACAGAAATAAAAGCAGCAAAAGAGAAATTATTTTTAAATATTGTGGTTTCATCTCATTTTTTTATCTCATTTTTAATTGTTCTGTCCTCATCCCCTTCCTGTATTTTAACACATTACCATGTGTCATATCTTTTTTTCTTAAAAAGCTTTACTAGTATGTAAAAAGTATATCAAAAGATTCACCCATTTCAAGTGAGCAATTTAAGTGATTTTTACCAAGTTAACTGAGTCATACAACCTTCACTATAAGTCATTTTTAGAACAATTTGGTCCTCCCAATAAAATCCCTCAGTCCCATTTTTAGTAAATCCGGATTTCTACTCCCAGACCCAAGCAATCACTAATCTACTTTCTCTCTACATAAATTTCCTTTTCTGGATATATCCTAGAAATGAAATCATACAATGTTGTGTTTCTTTCACTTTGCATTGTTTCTGAGGTTTATCTATAATGTAGAATGTAGTAGGTTATTTTTATTGCTGATAATATCCAATTACATGGATATGTTATATTTTGTCTATTTATTAGTAATGGACATTAGAGTTGTTTCCAGTTCTTGGCTATTATAAATAATGTTGCTATGAACATTGACATACAAGTTTTTACAGGGGCATATATTTTCATTTCTCTTGGATAGATGCCCAGGGGTCGATCTGCTGGTAGTTTTAACTTTTTGAAAAACTTTCAAATTGAAAGTGGCTACAGAATTTTATAATCCCACCAGCAACATAGGTGTTTCTATTTCTCTACACCCTCACAAACATTTGTTATCTTATCATAGCCATTCTAGTGGGTATGAAATGGTATCTCATTGTGGTTTTAACTGCCATTTCCCTAATAGCTAATGATATTGAGCATCTTTTCATATGCTCTATAGCTATTCCTCTTTGGTGAAATGTCTGTATCTTTAACTCATTTTTTTGGTTGAGTTGCATTATTCTAGAGTTTTAAGGGTTCTTGGTAAATTCTGGGTGCAAGTCCTTTATCAGATATGTGTTTCTTCCCAGTCTATTGTTTATTTTTTCATTTTCTTAATGGTGACTTTTGAAATGCAAAAGTTTTGGATTTTGATGTTCAATTTATTAATTTTTTTATG
Source organism: Spilogale gracilis (assembly GCA_004023965.1). Lineage (NCBI taxonomy): Eukaryota > Metazoa > Chordata > Mammalia > Carnivora > Mephitidae > Spilogale > Spilogale gracilis. The sequence continues at coordinate 56,435 of PITA01008215.1, read as the reverse complement.
GCCTGTGCTTTTGGGATAGCAAATAGTTAAGAAATCTTTGCCTAGCCCAAGGTCTCAAAGATTACTGTTTTATTCTAAAAGTTTTATTGTTTTAGTTTACATTTAAGACTATTACCATTTTGTTATTAACATATAATGTACTATTTGTTTCAGGGGTACAGGTAAGACTTATTTTTATGTATAATAAAAGTGAAGTGAGAGTATAAGTTCATATTCTTGCATGTGCGTATCCAATTGTCCTAAATTCACTTGTTGAAAAGATTACACTTTCTCCCAATGAATTTCTTTGGGACATGTCAAAAATCAATTAATTAGAAATAAAAAGATTTATTTCTGGACTCTCAATTGTGTTCTATTCATCTATATATCTATCCTTATGTCAATGCCACACTATCCTGATTATAAACTACATTTACAGGAAGTTCTGAAATTGAGAAGAAAAAGTCCTCCAACTTTGTCTTTTTCAAAATTGTTTTGAATATTGTAGGTGTTTTGCATTTCCATATAAATTTTAGAATCCTCTTCTCAATTTATGCAAAAGGCAGCCAGAATTCTGATAAGCATTACACTGAATCCATAGTTCAATCAGTGGAGAATTTCCATCTTAACCATTTAGAAACTTCCAATCCATGAACATGGAACGAACTTTCATTAATTTAGATCCTTACTTGTTCTCAATAAAACTTTTAAATTTTCAGTGTAATAGATTCATATTTCTTTTGTTAAACTTATTCAAAAAGTACTTAATTCTTTTTTATTTATTTTATTTTTTTAATTTAAATTTAATTAGCCAACATAGTACATCATTAGTTTCAAATGTAATGTTCAACAGTTCATCAGTTGCCTATTCTTTTTGATGCTATTTTGAATAGAATAATATCTTCTATTTTCTGATTTATCATTGTATAAAAATATAATTGAATTGTTTTCAGCTGGCATATATAACTTTGCATCTTTTTGTTTTAAAGGTATATAATTCATATGCCATAAAATCTACCCTTTTAAAGTGTATAATCCTGAGGTTTTCAGTATATTCACAGAATTGTATAACCATCATCACTGTCTAATTCCAGAATATTTTCATTACCCAGAAAAGAAACACTGTGCTAATTAGTAGTCATTCCTCATTTCCCCTTATCCCCAGCCTCTGACAATCACTAATCTTTGTCTCTACAGATTTGTCTATCCTAGGTATTTCATATAAATGGAATCATACAGTACACATACTGTGTCTGACTTCTTTAACATAATGTTTTCAAAGTTCATCCATGTTGTATTGTATATCATTATTATTTGGTTTGTTACCACTTTTGAATATTTTAAATAATACTATGAACATTCATGTACAAGTTTGCATATGGATATATGTTCTCTTGGGATACATTTCTCTTGGGAATACACCTATGAGTGGAAAAACTAGGTCATTTGGTAACTCTACATTTGATCTATAGAGGAACTGCCAAACTGTTTTTCAAAATCTGCACCATTCTACGTTCCCATCACCTGTGTATGTGGGCTGCAATTTCTCCATGTCCTCACCAACACTGTCTTTTTAAAATTATAGCCATTTTAGTAGGCATGAAGTTATATATCATCATGTGTTTGATTTTTCGTCAGTGGCTAAGGATGTTGAACATCTTTTCATATGCATATTGGGCATTTGCATATCTTATTTGAGAAAGTGTTATTTGAATCCTTTGCTCACTTTTGATTTGGGTTATGTATATTGTATTATTGATTAGTAATAGTGATTTAAACATGCTGAATACAAGTTTTTGTCAGATAATTTGTAAATATTTTCTTTCATTCTTTCAATTTTTCATATTCCTGATAATGTCTTTTGAAGAAAAATTTTTTTTCACTTTAATGGTCTAATTATCTATGCCTTTCTTTTGTGGATTGTACTTTTGGTGAGGTATTCTTGAGCCAAGGTCATGATGATTTACATACAGGTTATCTTCTAAAAATCTTGTAGTTTTAGCCACTACATTTAGGTCTCTGATCCAATGTGAGTTTTAGAATATAGGGTGAGATAGGGATACAAATTTATTCTTTAGATGTGGATATCTGGTCGTTCCAGAACCATTTGTTCAAAAGATTATTCTTTCTCTATTGAATGATCCTTACACCATCATCATCAATATCATAAGTCTTAAATAATAAAACATCAAGTTATCATGTCATAATGGTAAGAGTATACCCATTTGCTTTTGATAGTTAAAAGTCTTTAAATTATATTTTCATGTTAAAATAATACTTGAGAAGAATTTCAGAAGCAGTTTCCATTTTAGAGTATCTTAATAATCAGTTTGATGCAGTTATAGTCCAGCTTGAAAAAACATTTTTGTCAGAATTTATTTATTTCAGAAGAATATGATACTAGATTTTTATGTTAGAATGTTTTCTGCCACATATACAAGAAACATCAATCACACTGGTTTAAATAAAAATATATGCCATTACTTCAAACAAAACAAGTCCAAAGACAGGGCAGGCCCCTGAGGTAGCTGATTCAGTAGCACACTGAGGAAAGTAGATAGCATCTAGAGAAGGCACATTCTCCAGTGCCCTCTTCAGATGTATCCAGGAATAATAATGAAAAGGAAGGTAAGCAGACAGCCCGGGGGGGGGGGGGGGGGGATGTACTAAGAAGCTATTCCCAGAAAGCAGAAACAGTGACGGCAATGTTCCAGGAAGAAGTTGTTCCCTCAGCATGAGTTCCAGAATGAAGACAATATCAAATTGAATTACAGCTGACCAATGGGAGATGTGTTAAAAGAACAGGAAATAAACCTTCATTGTTTCAAGCTTCTGAGATTTTTGGATTGTTTTGTTATGGTAGCCCAGCCGCAGCTGATGAAAACAAAGATGATTTTACAATTGTTTCAGAAATTTGATTCATTGAATACCTCTACGAAGGCCATAATATACAAAGGAAAACTTTGGTTTCTTAGACTTAATTCTAAATTCTAAAAAATTAGAAAAAAATACTCCTTTTAAGACAAGGCGTGGCACAACTCTTATATACCAATCTAAATCTACATAAATTTCTATCAACTTTCCTATGTAATTATCTGTAAGTTTCTAACATCTGAATATGATGCTATTATCCCAATATTCAACTAGGAAACTTGCAGTTTCCAATATACTCAAATATTTTAAATTTGTATTATATATATAAGACTTGTGTACTGTACTTGTTCATATTAATATGTGTTCCCAAATTAAAATGATGCATTACAGAAAAAGAGCCAAAATGCATCCATGGAGTTTCTTATATGGAAATTATTCTTACTATCACATAGAGTATTCTTTATAAACCAAAGAATCTTCTAAATTAGAACATTTCAGTTCTCAGCATGTCCTCTAAAAAGAGGACACAAGTTACCTATAGCAATCTACATTTTGGTTGAAGACAGCAACACAAGGAAGTGGTTTGTTAGAGGAGTAACAGCATTTTTCATACTGAAATAAAATTAAGATGTGTAAATTTTGTATTTTATTAGGCTAACCTTATTTATGACAAAACCTATGTTCTTACATATTAAAAAGTTAGCCTAAGCTTATATGTTACAGTTTTAAAGAAAATCATAGTTCCAACACTCGTTCTACTATTTATAAACAGGACTGCTTTCCAGAAAACTAAAGAACAATTTCCAAAACAAGCAAACAAACTGAAAACAAAGCTGCTAAAGTCCCTTTGCAGACTTATATTTTTCTATTTAATGTTTACATTTTAGTTTACATGTATTATAAGGATTATTATTGTGAAAAACACAAGGATTGGAAAACGCACAAGCAAGCCAACCAAGGAGATAAACAAGTGGGACAAAGAAGAGGGGAGAGAAAACTAAAAAGATAAAACAATTCAGTAAGTATTAAGTAACTTAATTCTAACTCTGTATCAGGGGAGTACCAGATTCCCAATATAACAGAGATTAAATTTTTGTTCTACAGAAATGAGTCCTATTTTATTATCTAAATATAGCTACAATTAATTTTAATTTAGCTAAGTGCATTATCCATGATTATCCATTTGAAAGATTATCTTTAGCAATCTGTCAGGACAACAAAGAAAATATAAGATTGGGAAGAACCAAAGACAACAGCGGAGGACAGAACCAATGCTTGTGCATTTCCTATGACACACCCCAGCAAATACATTATGGCATCACCCAAACTTCTGTGGATCTGAATGATATAATATCTTTTAAATAATCCTGCTTTGTAATTTTAGATATATAAAATAAAGCTAGTGGGTGACAGCAGGAGACAAAAAGATTATCATCTTGTTTTGAGTAAATATATTTTGATTCTGCATAATAACTATTAATTGCACATCTTTTATTTACAGTTTCATCCATGCTCATATCCACATTTACAAATTTCATCCATGCTACAAGAGATGTCATATCCTCCAAGAATAACTAATTTATACCTCTTTTATGGTATTTTTAAGTACAGCAGTATAGGTAGCCTAGCATGGGCTTACCTTCTACTGTATCACTTTGAGCAAATTGTTTATCCTCACTGCCCTATTCTGTTTATTTGTAAAACAGGGATTAAATTAAAATTACTTCTCAGGGGTGCCTAGGTGGCTCAATCGGTTAAGTGTCTCCCTTTGGCTCAGGTCATGTTCCCAGGGTACTGGGATCAAGAGTGCTGACAGAACAAATGTGCAAATTAGTAACTTCTGATTTGGAAAATATACTCAAACAAGACAAAATTCCTATTACACAAAATGGCAATATAATACCAAAATAATAACATGATCACCAAATCAGTTCAAACACCTTAAGATCCAAAACTTTGGATGCCATAATCTGTTTTTGTTTTCATTTTTGTTTTAACATTATGATGTGCTTCATAAGTAAAACCACTTTCATGAAAGGGTACTGATGCAATTTTCCTCTCCAATCCTAACAGTGACTAAATTCCCCTTTTTTTAAAGATTTTATTTATTTATTTGACATAGACAGGGACAGTGTCTATGTGTACAAGCAGGAGGAGAAGCAGAGGGAAAGGGAGAAAGCAGGGTCTCTGCTGGGCAGGGAACCCCATGAGGGGGCTCAACCTGAGGCGAAGGCAGGCGCTTAACAAACTGAGCCACCCAGGTGCCCCCAAACAGTGACTGAATTCTTATAAAAGTAAACCATAATCTGTTTCATAAAACCATAAAATAGGCTATTTTATACTGTGAATGTTTAAAGTTTTTTTTTTAAGATTTTATTTATTTATTTGACAGAGAGAGAGAGATCACAAGTAGGCAGAGAGGCAGGGAGAGAGAGAGGAGGAAGCAGGCTCCCTGCTGAGCAGAGAGCCCGATGTGGGTCTTGATCCCAGGACCCTGAGATCATGACCTGAGCTGAAGGCAGAGACTTTAACCCACTGAGCCACCAGGCGCCCTAATGTTTAAGGTTTTGTGACAAAGCATGAAAAAGGTGAGTTTCCTGAGAGAATTTATAGTAACAAATAAATTTTATCCTCTGTCCTTTGATTTTCAGATTAACTTACCACATAATTTTGACCCTTTGCAAATTTTTGCACTAAGCTTTTCCTTTCTACCTTCAATTGTAAATTTCCCTGTAGTTTCATAGAACTATGTCAGAAGAACATTTCTTTTAAAGATCACCACATAAACATTTCTATTCTTAATACTTGAACAAAAAAAGCCACTAGCAGTCTATATAACAGGTCTTAATACTCAACTAAACCACATTAATGTAAGGCTCTCACACACAAAAAAATTATTTTGCTTTGTTTCTACTGTTGGAAAGATATAATTGTAAACTTCAAAAGAGTCTGCATACTAAAATTTTATTCAAGAATATAAAATGAAATTTCAAATAATCCAGGAAAACGTAATAAGAGTCTGCATGCGGGGCACCTGCGTGGCTCAGTTGGTTAAGTGACTGCCTTCCGCTCAGGTCATGATCCCAGAGACCTGGGATCGAGCCCCACATCAGGCTCCCTGCTCAGCGGGAAGCCTGCTTCTCCCTATCTCACTCCCCCTGCTTGTGTTCCCTCTCTGGCTGTGTTTCTCTCTGTCAAAAAAAAATAATATCTTTAAAAAAAATGAGTCTTCATGCTAGCTTCTCTATGAATTATACATTATCTTTCATTAAAACAGATCATACAGGGGTGTCTAGGTAATTCAGTCAGTTAAGTATCAGACTCTTGATTTCAGCTCAGGCTGTGATTTCAGGGTGAAGAAGTCAGCCTGGTATCCGGCTCTGTGCTCAGCGAGGAGTCTGTTTGAGATTGTCTCTCTCGCTCTCCTTCTGTCCCTCCTCATCCCATGCACTTAGGAGCGCACACTCTCTCTCTTTCTCTCTCCACAAAATAAATAAATCTGAAAAGAAAATTTAAAAAAAGAAAAAAAGAGAAAAGAATAGGAAAGGAAAGGAAAGGAAAGGAAAGGAAAAGAAAGGAAAGATAAAAGAATCTTGTAGAGGTCACTGTTGATCTCCATGTTACTTTTCAAGTCTTGTCTTATTTGACATCTTAGAAGCACGGGCACTTGCTGACCTATCCCTTTCTTGAAAGACCTTTACACCATTGGCACAAGATTCACCAGTTGCATGTGGTCTTTCCCTACTTTTTTGATTTCTCCCTTTTGATCTTTTACCCATTTCTTACATGTCATTTCTGCCCAAGCTTTATTTTCTTCTTACTCTAGAGTCTCTCTGGTTTTTCTAGTCCACTATTTCAGGGTCTTTAATCACAATCTGAATTTTGATAACTCCTGATTCTACATGTCTAGCTCAAATCTCCATCTTGGGCTTTAGAACCATATAACCAACTACCTATTTAACAGCTCAAATTATATGTCCCACAGGTACCTCAGATTTAGTCCATCTGAATTTAATTCACCCAGTTATCTGAGAAATAAACTGACAGGATCCTTACATCCTCCCTTTTCCTTATCTCTCACATCCATTCAACCACCAAGCAGGGCTTTGTAAGCCACACCTTTATCTTAACAGCAATAAGAAATCACTAAAGAAAATTTAAGCAATGAAGGGAAAGACCATATTTTACAGTAGAAAGATAAGCTACCATATAATGGAGGATGGAGCGGAGTTAATCAAATATCAGAAATTATTTTGACCTGAACTATGATACAAAACATGAGGGAAACGATACTTTAATGAATGTTATGTGTCAAATACAAAAACAGTATTTTTTGTGTGTGGAAGAATGTTTTTTGAGGAAGTGTTTTTCTTTCAACCAAGTGTTAAACTAAACATATTGAAAGTAAATATGTCTTCCTGCTATATCATCCCTTCAGAAAATCTGCTCCCTTAACAGCACTATTTTCCATCCTCAACTGATTGAATCACCTGTGGATATGTGACTTCAGTAAAACCTTACCACAGAGGCGCCTGGGTGGCTCAGTCGGTTAAGCAGCCCAACTCTTGGTTTCAGCTCAGCTCATGATCTCATGGACTGTGGGATCAAGCCCCCTATAGCAGCTGGCTCCTCACTCATCAGTGAGTCTGCTTGGAAGATTCTCTTCCTCTGCCCCTCCTCTCTCCCCCTTTTACCCTAGCTGGCCTGGCTCTTGTTCTCTCTCTCTGTAAAAATAAACAAACTTAAAAAAAAAAAAAAAAATACCATAGACTGGGTCAAGCCAATTGAGACCTCCTTTATGAGGTGCATGAAATGAGGACAGATAATCTCTACCAGGTTCTTAGACTAGTTTATTTATTCTTTTGAAACAACGTTTACATTTGATAAGAAATTTCTGAGTACTATATACCTAAATAAAAATCTCAGCGTGAATATAATATCAGGCAATGTGAAACAATCTAAAAAGTTACTACCTTTTAATCAAACAATTGACTTTTTGGAAATCCTAAAGAATAAAATGTTTAAAAATTAGGACAAAGATTTGAAGAGTGATAATGATGTTCACTACTGGGCTACTTACAAAAACAAAAATTTAAATACCAAAAAAGTTTGAATAACTATATGTTGAACAATGGAAGATTGTTTAATGATATACATAAAACATTAACAATGTTTATTTCTGTATAGTGAAATTACAGTGATTTTCCTTTTGCATTTTTCAAGTTTTCTGAACTAAGTATGTACGCCTTTTCTAATCAGAAACAAATAACATCTATCAATAGAAAAATCTACTCACCATTTTAATTAACCAAATAATCAATCTTGACATCATAATAATAGGACAAACATATTATTAATCTCCAGAAGGGGTGCACTATATCAAGTACATAGCAATTTTTGCCCTAAATGCTTAATTTAGTCATAAGAAAACAATTAGACAAACCCATATTGAGGGACATTCTACAAAACAACTGGTGTGACCTATTCAAAATGCCAATATCTTATAATACTCCAACTGTTCTAAATTAAAGGAGACTATAATTACATTACAACTAAATTTGAAGTATGATCCTTTATTGATCCTGTGTGGAAAAAATTGTTAGAACTGGAGAAATCTGAATATAGACTATATCAAAATATATTATTGTTCAATATTAAATTTCTTGAATGTGATAATGACATTGAGGTAAGTACATACATGTAGTGTTATAGCATAAAATGGTATGTAGGAGATTATCCTTATTCTTAGGAGATATATGCTATTATGCTATGTAATTAGCAATAAAGTGTTATGATGCCTGCACTTTAAATAGTTCAGCTTAAACAGACATGCTTGGGCATGCACACACATGTAAAATTATTAATACCAGCATTTCTTAAGCTGTTTCTAAGGAGCCTTTTTTAAGACATTTTTTCCTTATTAGCTCCCTCCCTTTATAAAACTGTTTTTATTGTGGTAAAAAAATAATATAAAATTTGACATTTTTAAACATTTTTAAGTGTCCAGGTCAGTATTATTAAGTATATTCATCCTGTTGTGCAATATCCACAACTTTTTTATCTTGCAAAACTGAAACTCTAAAACCATTAAACAATATCTTCTCAATTCTCCCTAGTCCACCCATTCCCTGGCAACCATCATTCTACTTTCTGATTCTATGATTTTGACTGCTCTATATACTTTATAGGTGGAATCATATAGTGTGTGTGTGTGTGTGTGTGTGTGTGCGCGCGCGCACGCGCGCATGTGTGTGATTTGCTTATTTCACTTAGTATAATATCCTCAAGGTTCATCCATGGTGTGGCATGTGTCAGAATTTCCTTCTTTAAGACTGAATAATATTCCATTGATTGTATATATCACATTTTGTTTATCCATTCATCCATCCATGAACATGGGTTGCTTCCTCCTTTGCATGTTGTGAATAATGTTGTTAAGAACACGTGTGTACAAATATCTCTTCAAGACCTCATTTTCAATTTTTACATATATATTCAGAAGTGAATCATATAGTAATTCTTTACTAAATTTTTTGAGGAACTGAAATACTGTTTTCCATACCTGCTATAGTATTTTACATTGCCAGCAATAATGCACAAGTGTTCTAATTTTTCCCCATCCTCATCAACACTTGTAATTTTATATGTTTTGTATATGAGCCATCTTAATGGGTGTGAGGTGATAGTTCATTCAGATTTTGAATTGCAATTCCCTAATGATTATTGATGTTGAACAACTTTTTATGTGCTTATTGGCCAGTTGTATTTCCCTCAAGTCCTTTGTCCATTTTTTTAATTGAGTGACTTGGTTGTTGTTGCTGTTGTTGAGTTGTAGAAGTTCTTTGTATATTCTAAATATACACATTGCCAGATAGATGATTTGCAAATATTTCTTCCCATTCCATAGGTTGCTTTTTAACGTGGTTGATCATGTTCTTTGATGTATGTAATTTTTAAATTTTGATGCTGTCTAACTTATCTTTTTTTTGTAACTTGGTTGTTGACTTTGCTTTTTTAAATACTTTTTTGTTTAACTTTTAGAGTCACATCCAAGAAATCAGTGTCAAATCCAGTGACATGAAACTCTTCTACGTTTTCTTCCAAAACATAATTTTATAATTTAAAGTTTTATGTTCAGGTCTTTGACCCATTTTGAGTTCTTTTTTTTTTCTTTTTTTGCATGTGGGTATCCATTTTTCTATAGCCTTCTTACCATGAGTCAACATTAACTGGCTTTAGGTTAGAGATGGTTATGTAAGAAAAACTTGCTACTGAGACCTAACTCAACTCTTTCTGACTAAAGAAGAGCATTTATACATTTAAAAACAAACTGGTATTCAATATTCACTCACTTCATTTAATCTTTTCAAGGATACATTTTATAAATATTTCATTTTTCTAAATCTAAGTGTTTATTCCATAAAACTGTTTTACTTAGAGAAGCAGTCATACTTAAATTTTATTCAGCTACTAGAATTGTTTGTTTGCTTGTATTTTCCCTGAGAAAATTGTCCGGTAGAAGCTTGTTTTGGAAATGTCAAGTTTACATGAATTTTGAAGTTTTTGGTCATCTAAAAGTACAGGCAGGAAAGCATCACTTAAGAACTCAGAAAACAAAGAGGGGGGAATATCTACCATCAGTAAAATCCTCAAAATCTTTCCCCATACCACACCTGCTTGAGAAAAGAAGACATCACTATTCTCAGATCAAAAGTCAAATGGGTGACTCAGGTATGATTAATTTTTCTCAATTTCTTGGAACTGTAAAATAGTCACAGTTTTTAATTATTCTATCAACTTGGCATTGTTGCCATCCATAAAGTTATCCCATAATGTGGGGGGAAAAAACTAGTCCTACATCATTGTACAGCAAATTCTGATCAAACCAGTTATCTTTTTTCCTTCCCATTCTGCTAAGTAATTTGATTATGAACTGCAGCCAAAATACAAACTACACTGTACTGTAGTAAATACTGTATATTCTTAGTTCAAAAGAATACTATTTCTCGCCAAATTGATAATCATAGCATCTAACTTGAATGACTATATTGACATACAAAGATTCTATCACCATCAAAAAACTGTAGTCTATTCTATTTTAAATATCATCCAATATCCTTTAATAATATTAATACACCACCAAATTACTTTCTTTATAGAACAAAGCCAAGTATTTTTAAAGCTTGTAAAGTGACTAATTCTTAATGTTGTCAAATTAATAATTAGACAATTTAACACAATTATTAAATGTACTGACTTCTTTAAAAATTATAGCAATTAGAGAAAATGTTTCTGTCTTTTATAACATACATAAATAACTTGGTTTAAGCAAAGCTGTTTGGGCATGCTGATTTTTTTGTTGCTGTTCGGGTTTCTTTTGTTTGTTCACTTATTTTTTGGGTGATGGGGCTGGTAATTATTCTGTTTGGTTTTTTTTTTTAAGATTTATTTACTTGAGAGAGAGAGAGAGAGCACATGCACAGACACAAGCATCACAAGCAGGAAGAAGGGTAGAGGGAGAGGGAGAGAAAGAATCTCTGAGCACAGAGCCCAGTGAGGGCCTCAGTCTTACAACCCTGAGATCATGACCTGAGCCAAAAGCAACAGTCAGATGCCATAGTCGAATCCCAGATTTTAGTCATGACTTGCATTCACCCAAATCAAACACATTATAAAATTGGATCCCTTCCCATGTCTGGTTTGAGTTCATATGGTTAAAGTAGTGTACGCTCTAATTTTGCTTTACAGCCACCACTATCAGTGGTAAGGGTAGATCTCACCACAGGCAAAGCAACTTTGATCAGAGACAGGCAGCTTTTAGAACTGCCCATTGCCTGGAGAGGCCCTATTCCATATTTGCTAATCAAAGTGCAATTATAAGTCTCCTAAACTTGTGAAGTTAGGAGGGTTAGGAAATGACTCAATGACCTAATCCTCAGACAACTGAGCACTGGACAATTACTTTCTCTCAAGGAGACAGGGAGATTGAAATAAATTATACTGGTTCTTTCTAACCTTAAATTGAATAAACAGATGATAAAAAACAAAAACAGATGAGTAATGACACTTATGATACACTATGATTAATCATTACAACTCCATAGTTTTTCCATCAATAAATTGAGATGATTAATTCACCCATTTACCTTAATGTATTTTCGACTGTTTTCTTCTTGTTTTCTCAACACCAAAGCCTATGACTGTCTTTTAAGAATATACTCATCCTTCTCCTCCCTTCCTCACTTATTCATTCATTCAAAGGGGGATTACTATTTTGTTATATCAGGTACAAGGCTGAACTAGTATACCAGGCACCTGGGATGCAAAGATAAACAAAACAGGCATGGTCCCTACTTTCTTGAAATCAACAGTCCAACAGAGATGGCCAATATTATAAACATAATAAAATTTCAATTATTTCAATAGTTCTAAGTGTTAAGATGTTATAAGAACCTTAATAAATAGGGGAATCTCATCAAGTCAGGACAGAGACAGTGTCCCTGAGAAGGGGACCCTTGATCTAAACTCCATGTTTACAGAAGTTGGCCTTAACCAAAGAAAAAAAGGTAGCACAAGTAGTCTTTTCAAGGGAACAGCGCAAAGGCCTTACAGTGGAAGCACATGTGTTGAACAGGAAAAACACAAAGAAAACTCAACATGACTGAAATAAAGGGGGCTGCATATCGTATACTGAACCTGTAGAGGAAGATAGCTATAGTCACAAAAAGGTTAGAAGCCAGAGACTGATATGACTAGATTCGTGTGTTATAAAGATGACTCTGACTGCAGAGTGTAGATGGATTTGAAGGGAGGCCAGCATAGTGCATGAATTGGGAGGATATCATAATAGTTCAGGGAAGAGCAAATCACAGGTAAATCAGAATAAAGATTACAGCATACAGAGCAATGGGAAGTAGATTTTAGAGGTATTCAGATAAAACAGTTAGGTCCAGGTGATGGATTGGGTATGAGGAGTGTATCTATTGCTATATTAAAAAATCACCCCCAAACTTATCAGCTTACAATAAATATCTCATATTTTCTGTGGGTCAAGAATCGGGGTACAAGTTAGCTGGGTGCATCTGACTCTGGCTTACCTCAAGACTTGACCAGGGAAAAGACTCACTTTGAAGTCTACCTATGTGTCTGTTGACAGGCCTCATGTTCTCATTTAATATTGGCCAGAGACATCAGTTCCCTGCAATATGGACCTTTCTAGCAGGTACTCATAATATAGTGACTTATGTCCTTTATATAAGGACAGAGTTAGGAGAAGAAATACCACAAGGGAGTGAAAAGCCGAGCAAGAAGGAAATCACAGACTTTTTGTAAGTTAATGTTGGAAATGACACCTCCGCATCATATTGTATTCTTCAGGTCCAGGACACTTACAAGGAGAGATTCCACAAAGGGAAAACAAATCAGAAGGTGGGGAATCACTGGAGGTCATGTTGGAGGCTGCTATACCACAGGGAAGTGAGGATGCAGGAGGCACTATGGTATTAATGAGACTGGGAAAGATGGAAAAGGGCAAGGTTTAGAGAAGTTATGTTATGGTGAATTTGAAAAGACAAGGTACCTTTAATTTAGTTGAGAAATACATATTTATAAAACACCTACTACGTACCAGGCACTACTCTAATAGTGGGGATATAATGATGAACACACAAAAAACCCTTGCCCTCATCAAATTTACCTTCTGATAGCTAAAGACATATGATAAACACATAAACAAATTCAGATAGTGATAAAGATAGAAAACAACAGAGGATAAAGTTGTGAGTCTCTTCAGTTATGGTGTTAAAACATGCTTTCGAACCCAAGTAGATAGCTAAAAGCCTTAGGATGTTCCCTAGATTCCTCCTGTTCTCACACTGAGTTTTTGCTTCTCTTACAGTATTTATCTAAAACTACTTTGTATTAGAGTACAAGTCACCCCTTATGTCAGGCAAAAAAAAAAAAAATGTGACCTTCCTTACCTCCAAGATGCCTACATCTACCCCTCAGAAACTGTAAAGGTTTCCTTATTTGGAAAAGAGGTCTTGCAAGTATGACTAAGTTAAGGATCTTGCAATAGAGTGATAACCATGAATTATTCAAGTGGGCCCTTAATGCCATCACAACAGTGCTTATAAGAGACACTGAGACAAGACACAGGAAGAGGCAGGGTGACCATAGAGGCAGACATTGGAGAGATGCAGTCACAAGTCAAAGAATGCCAAAAGCCACAAGAAGCTAAAAGAGGCAAAAAGCAGTTTTTCTTCCAAAGCTTCCCAAAGGACTGTCACCCTTCTGACACCTTGATTTTGGACTTCTGGCTTCCAGAACTGTGGGAGAATAAACTTCTGTTGTGTTAATCCACCCAATTTACAACAGCCACAGGAAACTAATAGACCCTTCCAATGTTATTCCCTATTACCAGATTCATGGGATTTATCACAAGTTGTAATTATTTATTCACTTGTTTATCATCACCCCCATTACTGTGGAAGCTCCATGAAGATGGGGCCTTCTTTGTACACCTACCTCTTGGCATAGTGTCTAGAATACATTATATCCCTAGGAATTAGCTGTTAAATGGATGAAGGCATAAATGTCCCCCAGTAGATAAGAAGTCTTTATAAGACAGGAGACCATGTCTATTGACCATAATTCCCAAAGCCTCCAGCAAAGAGTCTTACCAAAAACTGTTGTTGAACTAGCTTTGAGCTCTAGAAATAAGGGATTCTGGATTCTGGGTATTGTACTGCAATTTACAGTTATGCGACAACCTCACCTCTGCCTTTGTACACATCTGGTATTAGGCTTAGTGTGTTCAAGGAAGTTTGTTCCTTATCAGCTTTTCTTTTCTTAGCATGACACGGAGCAGGGCCAGATAGCATTCATTTTCTCATGCTGTACATGATCCACAGTAGTTGGCATATTGTAGGCAACACAAACATTTAAGACTTCTGGGTGAATTCAACTATCAGGCTCAATCATAACTAAAAAGTAACATCGCATCCTTGAGTAAATTCCTATCTAAAATAAATTATTCTCAACTGAACAGAGACTAATCCTTAACCTGACATGGCTGTGAACCTGTCAACCACTTGGCCTGTAGTAGGGACTCCTTTAGTGGTACCTGGTTATTTATAGCGCTTACCACTGACCTAACTTAGCCTTGACTACAGCGTTAGACAAGAGCTCCAAACCAGCTCCATCACTTATGGCCATGTGATCTTAGGCAAGCTATTTTACCTTTCTGACCCAAAAAGTGATAATAATACCTACCTTATAAGAGTGGTTCTGACACAGAAACGAAATGAAGTAACCGAATAAATTTAGGAAAGTGCCTGCTCAATAATGTATGTAGTTATTTTAAGCAAAAAATCTTGGCTTTTAAATATGTGCAGTGATTTTGAGTAAATACTCCTACTTCTGTGGGCCTTCTGAAACAATGAACGGGATTAACTGACCCTATTCCTGCCTCAACGAAACCAAGTTTGGAAAACCTTTGAACTAAAGGCCATGCGAGGGTTCCATGATTCCATGACTGAGCAACCTACCAGTTATCAGTGTTTACAACGAAGAGAGACCAAACCGACGTGACAGGTTCTCTAGAAGAGTCCGGCTCATTTTCCGCTTTTTCGCACAGAGGTCGAACGACCTTAGGGAGTGCGGGTCACAGTTCGAGCGGTCCCCCGTCTCCACGAAAGTCCCTGAGTTGCCTGGGCAACGCCGACGTCACTGCGTAGTCTCACGTGTCCGTGGGCGAGAAGTCCACAGAGCTCAAAGCGCAAGCGCTTCGTGGGAGCCAATGGGTGCGGCCCGAACTCTGGCTCTACTGGGCCCCGCCCCTTTCCGATCGAATTCAGGGGCGGGGCGGCAGCGGGAGCGCGCCCGTCTTTCCCGGGCGAGCGGGCGGTTGTCCGTAGCTCTGTGGTTGAGCGCCTCGTTACGTAGGTGACGCATACAGTCGCACCCCCAGGGCCTCCCGGCGCCCGCCCAGATAGCTGCGCCCTCCCACACTCGGGCACCCCGCAGGCCGCGATGGTGCGGGGCGGGGGCGGGACGTGGAGCTGACCGGAGGCTGAGGAGAGTCGGGGCGACGTACGAAGCCCCTTCCCTGCCGTCGGGCTCTGGGGCTCTCCCGCCCGCCGATTTCCAGCCGTCAGGGCCACGCCTCTTGCTGGACGCCCTGAACTCCGTGTCCCCCAAGCCCCGGGCTCCCTGCGGGAATGTTCAAAAATGAGTTCCAGGTAACCCAAATCGGGGCTCCAGTCTATCTAGAGCAGTCTTCTCTTGGGTGAAGTAGTTCGTGTTCCGGGTGAGGACAAAGCTCCCTCCCTACTCCCCAACACAGTTTAGTTTTGTTTTTTTTTTCCCCTGGGTGAGAAGGAAGTTCTGGATTAGTGGTCTTGACCCCCAAAAAGGAGTAAGCAGCCACGGTTTGGGCGTATGATTTGGCTTTTGTTCAGTTTCCAGATCAGTTCTTTTCAAGGTGTATGGATTGCCTGTAATTCTGATTAAAATGCAGATCTTAAACCCCCAATCGGATCTTCTGGATCAGAATCTTGAGGACATGGTCCATAAATCTTGAGTTTCAACAAGTTAGTTGGGTACTCACTGTTGATGCACAGTGATGTCTCAGAAGCTGTTTGTAATAGAGTGAGTGAGTGAATGCATGAGCAAGTTAAACCAAGAAGGAATATAACATTTTGGCCACATGCTATTTTCTTTTTCCCTACAACTGGAGACAGTGATTCTCAAACATCGGGGAACATTAGGATCTCTTGGGATACTTGTGAAAATGCAGATTTCCTGACTCTCACCCCCTATCTAGTGAAGGAGAGTATTTGTAAAAACTTTCCCCAGTTGATTCTGATGTACTTGGTCCTCAGATCACAATGGGGAAACTGCTTCTGGGTCTTCCTCTGTCACCTTGAGTATCTTAGTGTCTTCAAAACATGTTTTGGTTTCCTCACCTCACTGGACCCATTCCTCTTTTTTGACCCTGATCTCCTGCCCCTCCTTCCTACTTCTACCTGAGGTTACCTTGTCTGTTTACAATTGTCCCCTGCCCTCCATGGATTACCTCTTTGTTACCTCTACCTTTTCACCAAATGCTACTTGCCTTCTTAGTGTCCTCCAAGTAGTCTACTGTTCTCTTTCTTCTACTCCCATTTGATATCATTACATGTGTTAGAACAATTTAAGAGAGTTTTCCTCTCAATTTTGTTAAAATATGTTGTTATAAAAAGACATATGCCCACAATGGAAAACTTGGAAAAGAGGAGAAAGCAGAAGGAAGAGGGAGTAGGTATATCACCAGTACAAGGATTTTTCTCTTTAAAAACAAAACAAAACAAAAAACTGCCTCATATTTAAAATTTTTATTGATACGTGACCTAATCCCAGAAGCTATAGTAATTTATAGTAATTCTTAAGCACACACAATTTGCACCTAAAGAAGAAATTTAGTGTCTTAAAGTGATTTTGTTAAAATTCAGAAGCAAAAAATATCTTTATATTATTGAGAAAACTTAAAAGCTGGAAATTCTTTACAAAATTAGACAGATCTGCTTATGTGCTGCTTATAATTAAAACAGACCATAAAAGAAGACCATATTTAGTCTTCATTTCAGATTCTGAATTTCTTGCAATTAACTCTTCCTCAGAGATAATCATCTTAATTCTTTTCTTTGATAATTAAAGCTTATGGATATTCAGTAATGTGTTTAGTACTTTTATATAAGCATGGCCTTGCATGTTCTCATTTGTATTGACATAGCATGTCTATACAAATGATTATTTTTCTTATACAAATTTTATAGATTTCCATATTAATTTATATTAGATATATAAAAAGATAGGAATGCTCAGAATAAGAATCATATCCTCAAACCCACTCATTCCCAATCTTTTTTATTAACCAGTACCAGAATATTCAGTTTGCCCTTTTTTTGAATAATCATTGCTAGCACTGTTGAGCCTTTGCTATGTACAAGGTATTGTGCTTGACAGTTTGTGTTTACTATCCTATCTAATCCAACAACTCAATTTACAGATGGAGAATCAAGGGGTTAAATAACTCTCAAGGTCAGTAGTTAATAAACGTCAAAACTGGTAGCAGAGTTTGGGTCAGTATGACTGGAAGACTTGTAGCCACAGATAACTTACCAGAATTTATTAACCTGACTCTAGAGTCGAGTTTAAACCCTTTAGTAAGAGATGAATAGAATTATTTTGTAAGCGTGATTTATACATGGCAAGTAAACAAACCCCACATCGAGAAACTGTGGTTTGTATGGCACAATTTCATGTTATCAGTCTTTAAAAAATATATATATATATTTCCTTAAACCATTTATCCAAGGTGACCCAAATGGGAGCGGTTGTGGCTTAAGTACAATCAAGGTATACTATAGGAGTTAATAACAGGGATAATGTTTCCTCACAGATCTACTTTACAGACAGATGGCTAGAAGAAACTGTGGTGGAATAGTATATCCTCTTTCGCATTGTCTTTCACTTTAATTTAAACATGTTGTTTTGTTTTCCAGGGTGGTGCATTTGTTGAAATCTTTAGTGCCCAGGGCAAAAATCCTGGAGCAAAATGGAAGATTCTTGGCAGTCCGTCTGTGATTTGGAAAGTAAGTGCTTGAAGTTAGAGCCACCTAAATCCTGGAAATAAAGAAGAATGAAGACTATAAGAAAAAGGGTTTGATAAGTTTCAGAATTGTTTTTAGTGTTTATTCAAAAACCCTTACGTGACCCTGTTGGCTGCAGCTCTCCCAGAAACCACTCGTCATTCCTTTCAAGACTTTGGCATACAGCTCATAACCCTTCTCTGTAGGCCAGATCCTGCTGTTGTTTTAGGTGACTCCCATGTTTGTGAGGAAAATGAGCTTCTCAGTTTCTTGATTTCTTCATTGCTAATGACCTCTTCCACTCTCTGTCTGTCCCCATTCCTACTGTCACACCTTGTACTTTACTACAGTAAATTTCAGGGCCTCTGAAATGGCTAAGTAAGACCTTGAGATACCCCTTTCTGACCCCAAGCTTCAGTTCTTAAGGCTGCTTGCTCAGTTAGTCTCACTATATTTGTTCTTCAACCTAATTGAGACCTTTAGGTCATTGGCCTTTCTACTTCCCCTGTGCTCTTTTATTTAGACATGTATTTTCTCTGTCTTCACTTCCTCTCCTCTCCAGCCCAGAATCCGGAGTCCGATTTCAGTCACTTCGCAGGCAAAACCTTGAATGCCCTTGCTCTTTGTCCTTTCATCATGCTGGCCTCGCAGAGGCCAACCATTTCTGAATCTCCACTCATCTCTCTTTTCTGAGTGGGGTTCTGGGCCCATCAGTAACTTTGGAAGAAAAAAAATCACTAACCTTTCAGATTAATAATATGATAAATTTAACCTGAACATCCTGGGAAGTTATGCTTTTATGTTCTCTTAGTCTCTCAAATAGTTATTTCTCCATTATCTTCAGATTTTCAACCCCCAACTCTGCCCCTCTCCCCAGTCCACAGCCAGTACAGGCCCTCTTCACTGATTCACCAGAAGACCTCATGACCCATTTCATAGGAAAAACTGCCACCAGATCAAACTACCTCAGCCTGCTGCCACTAGACTAAAAACGTATATCCATCCCTATCCCGTTCTCTTTCACTCCTGTTGAACTGGGAGAAAAACGCTTTTCTGTGGACTTTATTTTATAGGTAATTTTTTAAAGCTACTGTTAACTGGGTGCTTACTGTTTGCCAAGCCCAGATTTAACACATTACATATATTTATACAGTAGCTTTGTGTGATAGGTACTTTATGCCAATTTTCTGGATGCTGAAACTGAGGCCATAGGGAGAGTAAACAACTTGCTTAAAATTATACAGCTCTTCCTGTGAATGAGAGATTAGTGATGCTGGGAGGATATAGAGCAGGGAGTATATTTAAGGCTTCCCCAGGGAAAGGGCATTGGATCTCTAGAGCTAACTAGGTACTCTGTAGGGCTGGTGGAGACGAGGTTTTCAGGCAAAGGGAAAAGCGCATACAAATTCCTTGTGCAGGAGAGAGCTTAGAATTTTTAAGAAAGTACAAGAAGGCTACTAAGGCCAGAATACAGGGAATAAAGAGAGTGCCGGGTAGGAAATGAAATTTGCAAAACCAGGCAAAAACTAGACTAGGTGGGGCTTTATGGGCCATGTTGATGATTTGGGGAAGTTGTTGAAATGTTTTAAATATATGCCCAACTTGTGTATAGATGGAATAATATAGTCGGTCTGTGTGTATTCATTTCAAATACATGAGAGATGCTGTTGTGATGGATATAATGCAGATTTATTTGAACGTTATTTAACGCTCAGCAGCCTTAGTTACAGTGCATTTCTTAACATATACAGAAAAGAAGATTGCTTGGATCTGTGAAATACTATAACGGGTCTCTATTGGCAGTTTGCTTCAAGATGAAAAAAATAACCATTTGCATTACTACTTTGAGTCATGGAAATCGGACTGTCACATATAAGGAGGCTTTTTATTTTCAGGCTTGGTTTTGGTCTGTTCATGTTTCTCCCACCGTAGTGTGTTTTGTTTTGTTTTGTAAGATTTTGTTTATTTATTTATTTGACAGAGAGAGAGAGAACATGCACAAGCAGGGGGAGCAGCAGAGGGAGAGGGAGAAGCAGGCTCCCTGATGCAGGACTTGATTCCAGGACCCTGGGGTCATGACCTAGGCTGAAGGGCAGACACTTAACCAATTGAGCCACCCAGGCGCCCCTCTCCTACCATAGCTTTTAACGTCACCTTAATTGTAACAGCTTAATTAGTACTAATTTTCAGTAGATGATATATAGAACTTCAAGTTAGAGCACTAGTAAAATGAGGCAATGATTAATTCCGTTTGAGCCATGGCCAGACACCTAGGAACTTATGGACCACATACAATATAGGTTGGGTGATTTTGTATATGGTAACGTGGAGTGATGTTCAGCCTGTGCTGTTAGACAGGAATACATAGATAAAAAGAGAAGAAGGGTATCTAAATTCTGAAAACTAAATTAGTAATTTGGGAATCCCTGAAACTAGGAAATTTCTTGTTGTTTGGAGGAAGAGTTTCTTAATATGATAGAGGATTTTTCAAGTGACATAAGGGGGCTTCTATATTCCAATTCCCAGCAGTTTTCAGGGTAAGAGTAGCATCAAGGCCTGACTTTTTAAAGTCATGTGTACCTGGGCCTTTTATCCCCTGTGGGTTTGCAGCTCCAGTTTTATGATAGAAGCCAAATAAAATATGCTCCAATTACCACTGTTTTTATTTTGTTCTACAGGAGTTTGATAAAGAAGTTAAAAGTTTTGTGTTTGTCTTGGAAGGCAGCAGCCAAACAAACAAAATTCAGTTACCAAAGGAGAATAAGCAAATCCGTAAGTAAGATTTTTGATATTAAAGCTTAACATTGGATTTTTAAAATTATACTTTTAGGGCTACCACACAGACATTAGTTTGACTTTTACTGGCATCTGCCAACTTAAAGTGGTAGGTCTGTTTTTAACTTAGAAGTTGACCTTATGCCAGGTTTAATGTATGCATAAATATTATGTATATATTAAGTTATGTATATATTTTTTTGATTCACTCTTGATTTATAATCTAGAAGAATTTTTTTTTAGATTTTAGTTATTTATTTAGAGATTGAGAATGAGAACACATGAGCAAGCAGGGCACAGAGGGAGAGAGAGAAAGAGAATCCCAAGCCAACTCTGCACTGAGTGCAGAGTCCCATACAGGACTCAATCCCACAACCCTGGGACCCGATCCCACAGCCCCCAGACCATGACTCGAGCTGAAATCAAGAGTTGGGCACTTAACTGACTGAGCCACCCAGGCACCACTAGAAGTATTTTTAAGAAGATTTAGAAGATTATTTAGTAGTCATGGGTTATCATAGTAACGGTATTTATCATTACCGTGTGCCTATGACTTCCCTAGCATTTCACATGTATCAGTTCTTTTAATCCTGATAATAGTTCTTTTGCAGTGAACACACTGAGGGTGGTTCCTCTTCAAGAGATCAAATAATTAAGGGTAAGCTTTGACGTAAACACAGGACTTCCTAAATTATAGAAAAAAATTTGTGAGAAAAAAAGTTGTGCGAAATACTATAGAAGGCATTACTTAGTGACACATCAACTTATATCCTTCAAGAATATTAATATCTGATATGTATAAATACAAATATGTATTTCAACAAAAACCCAAAGAGTAGATTTTCAATTCTTTCTTACTTTGGAAATTAGGATCATCATTTTAAAGCAGAAGAAACCTTGAAAAATCACCTGAATTTACAATCAGAAGCCAAATTATTGGCAGAGCTGAGCTTAAGAGCTACCACCAAATTAGGCTATGAGTAAACTTATAGATGGCAATTGAAGATATGTAATTTTTCAAAATGATTCATCCGATTTTCATCCACTTTATCCTATGTATTAACTATCAATTTCAAGTGATTTATTGAAAATAAGCAGCCAATTATTTTTTATGTTGGTCATTTACTTATTTCTTCTTTTATTAATTAAGAACATTTATTGAATACCTACTGTGTAACAGGTACTATGAAAAGACCTGTTCTTGGTACCTGATTTTCTCATTTTAATTCAGTTTTCTAAACATTTGCAGGCCTTGCTTTATCTCACACCTCAAGCTACTGCATACATATTATAGATTTTTCTTTATTTTAGTTTTTTTTTAACTTTTTTTAAAAGATTTTATTTTTTTATTTGTCAAAGAGAGAGCACAAGCAGGGTTAGTGGCATGCAGAGCAGGCCTAGGAAGAAGCAGGCTTTCTGCTGAGCAAGGAGCCTGGTATGGTACTCAATCCCAGGACCCTGGGGTCATGACCTGAGCTGAAGGCAGACCTTTAACTGACTGAGCCACCCAGGTGACCCCATATTATAGATAGATTCTAAGATGTAAACCGAGCCATAGAAATTATGCATGGAAGATGATTAATTTTAAAATGGTTTGCCAGTGTTGTTTCTTTTCTTTCTTTTCTTTTTAAAGATCTTATTTAGTATTTGACAGAGACACAGCGAGAGAGGGAACACAAGCGGGGGATTGGGAGAGGGAGAAGCAGGCTTCCCGCTGAACAGGGAGCCTGATGTGGGGCTCAATCCCAGGACCCTGGGATCATGACCTGAGCAGAAGGCAGATGTTTAACAGCTGAGCCATCTAGGTGCCCCAATTTTGCCAGTGTTTCTAAAATAAGAAACAGAACCTCAAAGAGAAGGGATAATCTTTGTTGAAATCATTTTTATTAATTTACTACCATTTTTTGAAAATCATGATTTCCTCCTAATTCCTTTTAAACAGTAGAGGTTTTTTTTTCTTTCATTTCCACAAAAATTTGTATACTTATAAATGAGGTGAACTAAGATGAGCCAGAGAAATGTGTCTGAAACTGTAGGTTGTTCTTGTAACAGAAGACATGGTCCATCTGTTTTTAAGGATATTGACTTTGTGAGATGGATACATCTGATTTGCAGGAACATGACTTTGTTCTAAACCAGTGTTCTCTTGTTGGCCTATTTTTCTGTGCAATGCCCTTAGCGTCTATGCATGTAATCATGTTAGTGATAAAATCAAATCACTTCTGGTAACCTTTCTTAGTTGGATCTAAGGAAGATTTCTCCTCTACCGAAGCCTCAGTGACTAAAGACAAGCTCCCTTTTCCTACATTTATCTAAGATTTTTTTTAAGAAATAAAACAAGTTTAATGTGTTATAATTGCTTTGTAAAAGGAAAGATGATAGTTTTAATTGGAAGAAACAGAAGAATCTTTTAGTATATTTCTTATACAATGTCCTATAATTAAGAATTAATCTGGTTCTTCAGCAGCATGTGTAGTATGTAACAAATGAAACAGTTTATAGAATCTGCCCTGTACTAATTGCCTTTAAGATTAATTATTTGTAACTTTTGATAACAGAACTTTATAGCTATTTTCATTCATATAAAATGACCTTCTATGTGAAGTTGTTGTTAAATTAAATGGCATGTCTTGAGTAGAGAATTGGTTTTCCATTAACATTTCTTAATTTAGTTCAGTTACCATTATATAATCCTGTTTTAAGAGTAAACATCCACTTTATGCAAATTTGACATGAACTACCCCATATGTGTTTCCCACATTTCCTTTTTAAGGAAAAAAGCTTAATGATGAAAGTATGTTTAACTTTCATTTTGAATGATGTTTCTGAATCATTTGAGCATCTCTAAATGTCAGAGTTTTGCTTGTTTTTTACGTAGCATCTTATCAAATAAAGGAAAGTGTGATATTGATGATCAGATTGTGCAGTTCTGCAGTGCAGGAATCTTGCACCATCCACTCTGTGCCTCTAACTTAGTACATCATATGTAGTTGATATTTAATAAGTTTGTTAACTCTGCCACATGAAGAAACTATCACACTTTGGGTTATAATTTCTAATTGTAGCCAGTTAGCATTCATAACCAGATTTAAGTAAATGATTAGCTAACTAAGTAAAGAAATCCATGCTCTTCATCCTGGTTCATGCTGTGAAGCTGCGTGTATGAGACGCAGCAGTGTCAGACGCTAACATCTATCGTTTGGATAGTCTGCCTGGGGACTTAATCTTTTTCAGGCCCTTACTTGAAGCCATTATTTTCTCTGCCAGTGGCACCTGAATCTTATGGTTTGTCTCTTGGGATCAACATCCCTGAAGCTTTTTGTTCATCTAAGTTTCAGCTGCTCTGGAGGATGAGGATGAGGTTATCTTTCTGAGGTTCCCCCCACCAACCTACTCCCACTCCACTTTGATGGTAGTCTTTAAATAAATGTCATTATGACTTGCTTTGCTTAAAACCTTTCACCGATCTTGACCTCACCACTGTATGGATAGTGCTCTTCTCAGGGCCACTAGTGATCTCTGTATTCCTGAATCCAGTGGCTCATTCTCAGCCCTCATCTTGCTTGACATAGCCACAGCATTTGACAAGTTGACGCCATCCTCCCTGATCTGTTCTCTTTACTCATCTTCTAGGATGCCCACATCCGAGTTTTCTTTCTACTTCACTGGTCTTCCTTTTTAGTTTGCTTTCATGGTTCTTCCTCCCTCCAACCCAGCTTCATGTGCAGTGCCTGTAGACCTGATCCTTGACACTCTATCTGCCTGTAATTAGTACTTTGATTATCAGTGCTAGTCTCATGGTTTTAAATACCATCCCTGTCTTACTTCAGCTTGATTTTTTCCCCAAATCAGACTTCTCTCTCCAACTCCAGACTTGTATTTTCAGTTGCTTAGACGACATTTCTGTTTGGACAGTTTTAAGCTACAAATTATTCCAGTTCCTATGGATAGCCACATCTCCGTTGGTAGCAACCTGTCTTTTCAGTAGCTCAGAAAAAGAAAAATTCAGCCAGCCTGATTTTTTTTCTCTCTTTATTCAGTCCATCAGGAAGATCTCATTGGTTCTATCTTCAGCTTAGACTTCAAGTCTGACTATGACTTTTTGTCTCCTCCAGTGCTACCATATCTCATGCTTGAAATACCTCATGCAGTTGTCTTCTCCTTGCCCCTCCCCAGTTTTTTACTTGCTTCCCTACAGTTTGTTGTCAATTTCACAACTAAAGCAATACGTGGCAAATGTAAGGCTTTCCACTACTGAAAATGTCCCATCTCTGAGTGGATGCAGTATCTGGTTCCCTCTTAATTCTCTGACTTTATCACCTCTTACTGTTGCTGCTGTTCACTCTGTTGCAACCAGACGGGTCTTCTTGCTATTTTCAAATGTAGTCTGGTGCTCTTGTCACCTTTGTACCTGTGCACAAGCTGGTAACCCTCTGCCTAGAGCTTTCTTTTCCCTAATAGCTGCATGGCTCATCATCACTTCTTCTTTAGAGGCCTTTACTACAATGTCATCTTCCCAATGACAGGCCAGTCTGCCGTAATTTATAGCCCTTCCACACTCTTGATCCCTTTTACCTTTCTCTACTTTTTCCATGTAGTTAGCACCATTTAACATGCTATTTGTTTCTTAGGGGTTTTTTTAAATTATTATTATTGTTTTTTTCACTGTTGCCAGCGGTAAGCACCCCCAGCACAGAAATTCAGTCTATTTTGTTCACCTAGCTAGTATAGTGCCTGACACATAGTAGACATTCAGCAAATCTTTGTGGAATAAATTAAGGAATATGTGAATGGATTCCCATTGATCTTAGGATGACCTATATCCTTCACATGGCCTTCACAGCCCTGGATGATTGAGATCCTAGCTATTTGTCAGAATTACTTCCTGCTGCTTTTTCCTTTCTATGTCTTCTCCCAGTCCTTTATGTCTTTGTAAAGATTCATCCACTCCACTGTGGCTCTTTTCATCACATGATGGAGTATCACCTCTCCCTATGATATTTGTTCCTCCATCTCCCTCACCCATTCAACTCCTGTTCTTTCTTCCCAGCTGAATTCCAGTGTTATTTCTGCCAGAAAACCCTCACTCATCACACTCTTCCCTCTAGTGACCCAGGATTATATACTTTCATTGCACCCTGACCTCCTCTTTCCTGGAACTAGAATATCAGTTCCAAGAGAGCAGAGACAGTGTCTGTCTTACTCACTACACATGCATCCACATTGAGTCTGCATGTAGTAGATGCTTAATAAGCCTTTTTTTTTTAATGATAGATCTAATTTAATCCATACAAATTATCCTGTGAAGTATATATCTAATTCGTCAGCTCAGTTTTATGTATGGAAGGAAAAGAGCCCAGAGAAGTCTTCTTACTTGCCCGAGGAATATGGAATGATCTGGAATAGAGGCATGCCTGTTTCCTGTCTTCTGGGTTGAAGTGGAAGAGGTGCACTTCAGCATGCTGCTCGTGCCGGGACTGCGCTAGGCACCAGGAAGTAGCTTCAGTCATGACTTGCAGAGCACTTGTAAAGGATGACTGTGTTGTGGACAATGAAACAAACACTTGTGAGATGTACATGTGGTGTACAACTGTCACTGGCTGTAATGAAGCAAGTATAAAACCACTGTTTAAAAACCTGATGGTGTTTTACCAGTTAAATGTGTTTTAAAATATTCAAAAGAAAAAACTAAAACTTTAAAAAATAAAAAACTTTAAAAAAAATAAAAAAAGAGGTAGTTATTCTCAGCAGAAAACAGATTGTGAAACTGCAGGAACCTGCATATTATGGTAAAAAGACTAAATTTTTATGAATTTTATATACTTAATGGGCATTTTTTTGACTAATAGTAGTTCACATTCAGCATTTCTTAGTGATTTTCAATATAATGTATATATAAGAGTCAGTTTAAATTTACTAGGCCACTGGAAAACAATATTACTGTAGAGTTTAACATTCTGACACACAGGGTCAGTGTATGTCAGATGTTATTAAAGTACTTTTTTTCTTTGTCAGATCATCACCATATGGTATTGTCATACTTCTTTTACTCTTAGAAGTGAAGCCTTTTGGAAACTAGGACTTCTGTATGTGAGAAAGTTGAATTACAAAGCTTTCTTTTTTTGAGGGCAAGTATCTTTCATATCTAAACATGTTCATAGGAAAATGCCCTATATGTGTAGCATAGCTTATTGTTTTTGAAGAAAATTGTGCTGATTCAATGATATTTGTGATACAATTTAAGGACCTTTGTGAAGACTGATTTCATTTATCCAGATGCTCTCTCAGCTCTGTACACAGAGGTCATTGTACAATGGAAAAACAGCATAGGGCCAATCAGTGAAGATGCAGGAGAGAGATTAATTAATGATGATTTATTCAAGTTGGCCTTATTTTGGTATCTTCCTTTGGTTTTGTGGTCCAGAACTCAGGGTTGCTTCATTGGCTTTTCCCATAAATATTGTAAAATCCAGTTCCTAGAGAGTTTTCAAAGGTCAGAGCTTATTATCCTTACGTTCCATTATATTACTACTGTATAGATGGCTCTGGAGCAGTTTGTATGCTTAGCATTCTAAGTAGAAGGTATCCTTATATGTTTGATTTAAAAGATACTGATGAGCAGATTTGACCAAATATTTTATTTTGTAGCAATACAAAATAAATGCTTATTTTGTACAAACTAAATTTTGGGTAAAATGTAGGAACTATTTAAATTGTTCAGGAATGTGGCAAAACAGTTTACCAAAGGAATGATAAACCAGAACATACATGCAGATTATCCAAATATATGTTGTTAAAACACACACATACACACACACACATAGACACACACAACAAACACACACATATTGTTACTTTGAAATAGTTAAATTTTTTAACCTACTGAGTTGGAATAAACAGAAAATAATATGCATTTTAGACCAGTTGCCTTCTTTTATCCAGGTGTTGCCCTATACTTTCAGATTTGTAGGAGAGGTTCACAGATAAGTCAGAACATTTCCATTTCCTACAGAAGTCCCACATGAGGAAATAAATAAGTTCCTAAAAGGTATGTTTTAGGAGGAAGTGATGCTAAAACATCCATTAAGAGCATCATAATTGAAAGATCAGGCAAAAGTTCAAAACCTAAGAGAAAAGGAATTAAGTGAATGGGTCTGAAGAGGTAATATAAAATCAATTGATTTTCGAAACAGTTGTAGACTTCAGCTATCCAAAGTGCTGTAGGGGTTGGTTTTTCTTCAGATATCTTCAATTCAGATGAAGCTGGTGATGGGGAGTGAAAGCGATCAGTTTGCTGTTTGTGAGCACTGAATTAATTAAAAGCATCTTAAATTAACAAAAGGCATTATAACTGAAAATATGTTCCTCCATCTCACGTGGACACATTTAAAACCCTATGAACTAGATATGCCTCATCAAACCTTCAGTTGTAGTTGTCATAGTTAGAATTGTTTTTCTTGATCTATTTTTTATTAAGTTGCTTAGTACAGTTAAAGCTGTCAGTGGATAAATATAATTGCCACATGCTTTTATGGCTGCCTTGATATGAATCTTAGTTCAGTTTTATAGGTTTCTGTTGAATGTGTACATTCTTTTGCAACCTAATAAAAATAGTAAGTAAAAAATTATTTTTAAAATTTTCATAAAAAATTCACCAAGCCCACAGATGGGACTTTAAAAGGCAACATTTGTTGTTATAGTTGATTTGATTTTCATTAGCTTTTTTGCTTTTATAATAAACTTGTAACGCATGGGCAGTGCTATTACAGATTTACTATATTACTGAAACCCTAGAAGGTTCAGGTTGTTGATTGTGTGTGATTGTGTGGGTTTATACACACATATAAATGGTTTGGACATATGAATGTATATTTTCCCCCTCTCATTCCAGTTGGACTGATCCAGAGGTTTCTTGTACTTCAGATTTACATACCCCTGGGACAAGACTTCTCCACTGAGTTGCTGTAAGATATACAGAACTTCTTTCAATGTTTTATGTGTATTAGACATTTGATCAATTGAAACAGTATGGACAGTCATTAATTACAAGTGGCAGCTTTTGCATTAAAGAGCAGTGACTTATCAAGTTGACATGAAGTAATTAAACTAATTTAATCGTATTTCTGAGATATTATTATAGTCTGGCATTTCTCCAGGGGAAGAAGGCAGATGTCATCTGTTTAAGAAAATATCAAAGGATTATGGATTTGACAATAAATAGCCTGTAACATGCAGGAACAAATAATCCAAAACTTTGAGATTTTCATTCAAAAAAGGGATAATTTTGTACTCTCTGCTATTGAAAGCCCTATTTGGATTAAAATTGATCAAAATACCTCATTTTAAAGTTATTTACTTTTGCTTAGGAATATCTGTTGACATACGAATGACTTAGAATATATTTGTTTTAAATAGCCTTGCTGTGAACAGATTGTTTAGCAAAAATGAGAATATACAACTTTAACTCAGTTGGGCTGTCTGTTGTTTTAGATGATTGTGAGAATGAAAATAACACTTGTTTTATACACTCATCTAAAATGGAATCTCGCTTAAAATTTCATTAATATGCTTGCACTTTTAATAAAACATTAGAATTAAGGTATGCTATTTTCTCATTTTTCTTTGTAATTAATAGATTTCCAGGGCCTAAGCTTAGTCTTTTATTTTCCCTGCTGGAAGAAATGGCTTTTCCTATTAATGAAGTTAATTTTCTACTAGTTGCACTGGTGCAAACTGAGAGGAAGAAGAGCTTTCTTAATAAAGTGAGAAAAACATAAATTTGAGGTTATTCATTTGTCTTTGTATGCATTAAATTATTAGTGATTTGTGTGTATGTTGGAAAAATATAAATTTTAGGTAATAACATATAATCTTGTTTTCTTGAGTGATAAAGGACAGATGGAACAATATATACCTCCGTTTTATTCAACTTTAAACCTCAGTAAACTTCCAAGATTTTCTGTTATCATCTGCCATGGGTACCATAATTCTTTAAAGCAGTTCTTACAGTAACAGCACCAAAACACTATTTGATGCTCTTATGTATCTTTCTCTGGTTCTGCAGAAAAAGCATTTTCAAGACTCTAAAGGCATTCTAAAGGTACAGAGACCATATAAAGCTTTATTTCCAATGTAGGGGAAAGTGGTTTCCTACGAAATGGAAGGAGGCAAACTGTATTTTATTTTTAAGCTTATTAAGTTCTTTATATAGAAATCCAGTGTGGTGCCTTTTCTTCTGATCTCTACCTGTGCTTTGAGATTCTTCAGAAGCTGTGGCAGGGGCACTTGTAGTTGGCCTTCTGATCAGAGCTGTGCAGGATGCTTGGCTTAACCTTGGAACAGACTCCTGCTGAGGAGCACTCTCCGCCTATGCAAAAATCAAGCTTTATTTGTGCCCCCAAATACTTGAGCTTATCACCCTCGCCTAGGCAAGATACTGTTTTAACTGTTGGTAATAACTAAAGCCTTAATTATTGAGAAATTGAGAGGTATGTTAGGTTTAACTTCGTCTCAGCAAGAGAGCAGCTACTGTAAGTAAGCCTGACTATACATACCTTCATTACCCTATTACTAATGAACATCCTGGCCAATTTAGGATGGGAAAAATTTTCAGGACTGATGGGATTGTTTATTAGATTTTTTAATTCATTTGACTATAATCATAGATTCTCTTGTTCTCATAACCATGTGGACAGGCATTTGGATTTTTCCAATGGCTTTTGATTTATAGTTTTAGGAAAATAAATGTCTTATGGCAGAAGATCAAAATTATTAAATAATAGGGGGGAGGCATTTTCTGTCCTGACCTTATGAATTTAGCAGATTATAAGGAAATATATTATTCCTATATTTGCATGTGAATTTGCTGCTGATAGATAATAAAAATATTTTGCCATTTTAGGAAGTAATGACAGAGACCATATTTTTACAAGAAAGAACATAGAAAAACGAGTATAGACTGTTTTTCTAACTATAGCTTGGGGTTTTTTTGAGAAATGAAAGGACTTTCTGTCAACACCCTTAGTGTTTTTACTGGGTTTCTAGCAGCATAGCTCTAGGCTATTTTAAATAATACATTTCTCTAACAAGCTTGCAAAGTCATATAGCAGAAAGATACCTGACTTCTAAAATTTTCTATTGTCAGAATGGGAGAGACATTTTGTTTCGCAAAGATACGTTAATACATCAAGAGATTTCCATAAGTGGAGTCTTGTCAGCTGGATTATGAATGTAATCATCATTTCTTCAGTTTCTTCCTGTGTCTCTATGTCCACTAGATGGTGATACTGCTCAGGGGGACATCATGCGTCTGTGGGTCATGCATCCTGGATGCCTCAGTACCAGCAGCAGCCCTGCCTGAGGAATCATTCAGTCAGGCCACAAATTACTGAATCCCTATTCCTGTCAGGCAGCAGGTTAGGGGTGGGAGGTCAACAAACGTTAAATGTATACACTTTTTCCTCCTCCTACTTCTTCCCTCCTGGTCCCAGACTGCCATCACATTGCCCATCACCTGCTGTTGAGCGTCCCAGTGGATTTCCCGGGTTCTTCTCCTGTCTTTTTTCAGTGTAGTCTCCCAGCTAGCCTGATCTTTCCAAAAACCAACTGGAATTCCCATTGTATCAAGGGTAAACTCTCTCCAGTTCTTGATAGTCCTGTGTGTTGTAGGCTGTCACCTCTCCCTTCCCCCTCATACCTCTATGCCCTGAACTCACCATTTGTCATCCAGACTGGTGCCTTTCTGACCTTACCTGCCTTACTGGCTTTCCCTTCCTCACACACCAGATGAAAAAGTCTTTTCTTCCGGTCCTATGCACAGGTGGTTTATATCCCCATTTCTTTGCCTTGCTAATTCCTACTCTTTCTTCTTATCTCAGTTTATGTGTCCCTTCTTCAAAAAGGCCTTTTTGGATTTTGACCCACTAAATGAGTTTCACCTTTTATGCCCTTTTCTAGTACCCTGTTATTTTTCCTTCTTTACAGCTGTACTAGTTTGTAATTCTGTGCACTTGGTTGTCTGTCTTTGGGGGTAGATTTTGAGTTCTTCGAGGACAGGGAGCCTGGGTTCTATTCACATGCTATACCAGAACCTAACAATGCATGGTACAAAAACTCTGAAATGTGGGTGAGGGAGCGGTGGGGACTAATGGACTGAAATAAATGAACAGCAGGACCCAGTCTTTGTCCTCACAAGAGTTTATTCAGAGGGTAAAAGATCAGTTAAAAGTCAATTTAAATACATCTTGATAAATGTTATGATGATGTAAGAGCAGGACCTGTAGGTGACATGGGAAGTGTTAGGTAGAAGTAAGAGTATAATCTTGGACCTGGACAGATCTAGTGTCAAATCCTGCTTTATCTCTGTGTGACTTTGGGTCAGTTACTTAACTCTCCTCACCCGCAGGAGGAAAGTAATAATATCTACTTCATAGTTGTGTCATAAGAAGTAAATGAGAAAATTAACACAGAGTAATAATGGCTTACACTTATTAATCACTTACTATATATTGGACATTGTCCCAGGCACTTTGTTTTGGCTGAATTAATCCTCAGAATGAACATTTATAGTAGTCATAGTTATTGCCTCTGTTTTACCATTAAAGAAACTGAAGTCCGTAAAGGTTAAGGAATTTGCCACAGGTTCTAGACCTACTCTTAGAGCAAGAGTTCAGGGACGCCTGGGTGGCTCAGTCAGTTAAGCCTCTGCCTTTGGCCAGGATCATGATCCCAGGGTCCCAGAATCGAGTCCGCGAGCAGGGAGCCTTCTTCTCCATTTGCCTGCCACTTCCCCTACTTGTGCTTTCTCTCTTTCTCTCTGACAAATAATAAAAAATAAAATCTTAAAAAAATATAGAGCTAGAATTCAGACTTACAGTTTAAATGCGGGACTTGTGCTCTGCACCACCGTGCATGCCATGCTATCATACCCAAAAATATCATTATTTTTCTATACAAACTGTGCATATGTACGTATGTAGTAGGAATATTTTATTTGAATCCTGTATATGACAAAAGTGCTAAGCCTTCTATGTCTTCCTGTAATTAGTACAGTGCTATCATTAGAGCTCTGGGAAGGAAAGGTCTTTCCTTCTAGATGTCCCTCTTCAGAGCTTCATCACCTGACCGGCAATTATCCAACACATTACATTTTGGGTATAGAGGAAAGGAAGTGTTTACTGTACTAATGAATAGTGTATTAGCAATAGAGTAACACAGTTCTCTCTTCTCTTTTGGTGTAAACCCACAAAATAAAATTCCCTTCTTTTTAAAAAAATAAACTGATTTTGATTTACTTCTTAGCATTAGCCGTTTTCATTTCCAAAGTATTTTAGTGTAACTATATCTCAGTATTTGACCTGAAGTTAAATGACTTGATAAACAACAGATTTTTGAGAATTCTTTCCTTTTGTGATCTCTTCCATGCATGGCACTGGGAATCCAGTGGCTCCCCTATTGGGTTGTTAGGTGTTTCAGAGCCTGGGGGCAGACATCTGGTGCACGAGAGGAACACCATGAACCTGAGCTCTTGGAAAAGAACCAACTGCATCTTGAAATAGAAATCCATTTTGCTATATTTGATGCTGCCAGTCACATTAAATGATTTTGGAATATTACATTTTTTTGACAGGAATTGCATTCCTTTTACTGAATATTGTTGAGCAGCACTAATTCCTTTCTCTGTCCTGATTTTGTCATTATTTCGATGAACTCTGAGAGACATTTTGTACTTTTAATGCTTCTAGTGAATTGACATTATTTTTCTCATTTTCACTCATTTCAACCAGAGCTTTTTCAGGAGATGGGATGAAAGCACTATAAAGCTGGTGGTCGGCATCATGTGCTATTTGGAGAGATTGGGGATGCTTAGCCTGCAGGTCCTGGGAAATCTGATTTCCAGAAGGGTTCACATTTTGAGCCTTTAGCTATTTGGAGTACTACTTTCATTTGGAATCTCATAAGGTAAATTCTTGAAAAAAAAGAAAAGAAAAGAAAAAATGTGATCATTGTGATGTCTTCATTGCAATATTCTGAATTTGAGTTTATATCTGAGTAAAATTTAATGATTTTAACCTAGAAGTCTATCTAAGATTTATAATGCTCATTCAAGAATTTTTCTCTCATCCTTTTGCTGTATCCTCTAGTTATATGCCTTTGGGCTAGGCACTTAACTTCTGTCTCAATTTCCTCTTCAGTAAATTGTAATGTGAGCTTTTTTTCTTTTGTTTTAATTGTCAGAGTTCATTGGTGATGAGTTTTTTCCTAAGAAATTTTAGGAGGTTTAGGTGCATGTCGATCTTGAAGCTTCCTCTTCCATTTCTGTAAAATGGAAAATTGAAACATACCCATCCCACAAAACAAAGCTTTAGCCTCAAAGTAATTTAATAAAAGTTTTCCCTGTAACAACATTTTCTTTATTGCTGCTAGTGAGCTAGACAAAGAGGTCAAAAGAGAAGTTCAATACAAGTTTCAGGCCCTTCTTCCCTATTGGATTTTGCTCCTGTCTCTTCTTGACTAACATTGGGGATAGTAGACTCCTTTGAAATTTTATACCAAGTAAAGGGAGTATGGTCTCAACAGCCACAGACCTGTTCTTTTCACATGTCATCCATCTTCTTCAGCCACTTTAAAGCCATCAGAGCTGAGAGAATACCTAAATTTGATATCTTTACATTAGAATGGCATTGGCAAAAGCTTTTGAGATTGTGTCCATTTAGCCAAGCACAACTCTTCCTGTGGAAAATTTATGGTTTTTTGGGGGGGTGTCATTTTGATGCCTTTCTTCGGAGAAAAAAGTGGTTGTTCTGTATCTCTTAAGTGATATGTGAAAACAATGTTATCCAAAAGCCAAGTATTCTGTTATCCAATAAAATATTTTATGTCATATCTCTAAACTATCTGTTTAGATCCTGGCAAAATTGGCCAGGTGTTGCTCTTTTTCAAACTAGTAGGAATATCAAGTACTAAAGTGGTCATGACATTGCAAGTTTCATTAACATTTTGAGTGTAGCTCATAGCTAATTCCAATTTCTATTTTTTCTCTTTACAATCATCAGTATTTAAATCTCATTATTTTAATTATATCCAATTAAATGTACTTGCATAATCAGTACATTTTGTTAAAGGCAAGGAGAGCACTTTAAGATGCTTTTTTGCATAGTGTCTTTCATTATATATTAAATTTGCATGCCTTAAAATAGGTTTTGTGTAGAAGATTTAGATAACATGTGGTAGGTATATAAATCAGATGCCATATTCTTTATCTATTACATAAATATTTTTTGAGAAATCTTTTCTTTCTGGTTATTAGTTTGGTTCATTTTACTTTTCTAAATTATCTACATTTCCAAATTATCTCTCTTTAGATAACTTAGATACATTCTAAAAGCCAAAACACAGTGCTAGCAGAAGAATATGCAAATATTTGGAAATGTTCTTATTTTGTAAAATCATAACTAAAGGTTATAAATTTGTTAGAGCACTGTGCAGTCAAATTATTGCCCTAAACACCATCAGGGCATAAGTCAGAGTCCTGTGATGGGTCAGCTTGCAGAGTGCTGGGAGTCACTGGCTTTGCCTTGGGCAAGATGCTGAGCCCTCTGTGTCACAACTTTATTTGTACAATGGAGGTGACATACCTATTTATTGAGTTATTACAAGGATTAAGTTCATGGTAACTGCATAGTTTATCATTTTATATCTCTAAATAAGAGTGCTGGGCATTTAATTTTTAGACTGTTCTTCTAAAACATTTTTTAAAAGATTTTTTTTTTGAGAGAGAGAAAGAGAGAAGGAGAAAAATGACCAGGTGAAGGGACAGAGGCAGAAGAAGAAGTAGGCTCAGTGTTAGCTCGGTCCCAAGACCCTGGGATCATGACCTGAGCCGAAGGCAGATGCTTCCCTGATGGAGCCACCCAGCCACAGAACCCCTGTTCTTTTAAAACATTTTGATATAAGTTGGGAGTGTCTCTTTTCCCTCTGAAGTCTTCACAGGACTAGTTCCTGAAGAGAGATGGGAAAGGTTTTTGTTTTGTTTTTTTTTTATTAAATGCATAATTTTAATTATAAAATAAGGATAAAAACAGAAAATGTTAAAATGAATGCTGTTCTACATTAATGGGAAATTATTCAAATAGTGACTCATGAAGGTTCTCTGGAAGAAAATGATAAGAAAGTGATCAACATTAACATGAAAAGAAGTGACTTCCATCTGTTGGTTACGGATGCTAGCGATTTATTTAAAAGACAACTGTAGGAATGCATGGTTTAGAGCATTGGTTTGAAGCGACTTATAGGTGACCAGGCCAAGTGTAGAACCAACCATAGATAGATAGGAAGGTTCATCTGTGAATAAACAGACCCTGGGAAAAATAAAGCCCGTAGATTTCCAGTCCTTAAGGTATAAGATGTAGGCCTTTGCTGTTTACTACTGCCCGTGTTCTCCTTCACTAGCAGGGATGATTAAAGATGACTCTCATAGCAAATCCTGTATCTTCCAAATGCTCTTCTTTGATATGGCAGAGTTGGAAAGATAGATTTCTTCAAGGTCGTTGATATATAGCTCACTTTTTATTGTCAAGAGAAATGTTTCATCTGGTTTGGTTCTCTTTCCTTCTCCTTATATATATTTTTAAAGATTTATTTATTTGAGAGAAAGAGAGCGCACTCAGTCAAAGCAGGGGGAAGTGCAAAGGGAGGGGAAAAGCGAGAGAATCTCAAGCAGACTCTGCACTGAGCACAGAGCCTGACAACATGGCTCCATCTCACAACCCTGAGATCACCACCTGCACCAAAATCAAGAGTTGGATGCTTAACCAACAACTGACTGAACCACCCAGCCTCTCACTGTATTTTGTTTTTATTCTGTCACTTAATTGTTTCAGTTATTCAAAATAAAATAATTTTAAACATCTACAAAATACAATGCAATTTGTATGTTATGGGATTTACATAGTCCCCATTATAAAATTTATAATAATTTGGGAATTTTTATTAATGAAGCATTCTAGAACTTATTACCATGGAAGAAAAAGTCCTTGTTAGGAATTAGAATATGTCATGAAACTTTATGAACTCATTTGGCTTTCATTAAGTCATCCAGTAATAATTACAAGCCTCCCATTGGGGAAGGCTGGTATCTCTAGCATTCCTGATTTTTGCGAATTTTTTAGTTTCCTACTTGGTTGTACAAGTATTTTAGAGTCTTCATTTGGACTCACAGAAATATTTGGATTGAAATATATGTAGCAATTCACAAACGTATCTTACAACAGTACTTATGCATAAGTCTATTAGGGCACGTAATGTATCGCTGCAACAAACTCTGTACCCTAACTAGACCATGAGTTCTTCAGGAGCTAATGCATTTGGGTCCCAGTGGGGTTATCATTGAACTTTGAATTTCTGAGTCCCATGTAAAAGACATTGCCCAGCTATTGCCAGTAGGCAGCCGCAGACTTCATCGGACTTTGAGTTCCTCACAGAGATTTAACATCTAGTATCTGGCACGTAGTGCACACGCAGTAAACGTTCATTTCCTTCTCTTGGCAATTTCTGGTTCCTTGCATTGTTAAACTCCTTTAAGTTGGTCTCAGTTTGTGGTGTGGTGTGCTTTTTTGCGGGGGGAGAGGAAGTGAAGGAAGATATGGGTGCTTTAATATTGGTAAGATGGTGATACTTCCATTTAAAGTTTCCATTCATAGAAATGAAGTTTGGGAGGTAGCTAGAAAGAACATTTAAAATTGTCTATTGCACTGATTTTTATACAGTTGTCAGTCACTTCTGTTACTTCAAACAGAACAGGCTGTTCTCCCTTTTTTTCAGTTTTATATATATTTTGGGATGACAATGTTTATATGTTTTATATGAACATATTTCTCCCTCAAAAGCTTGAAATCCACTGAGGTAGTTCGACCTTCTCTTTAAAACTGAGTGCTAATACATAGCCAAATAAAGCTGATGTTGCAGATTTCAACTACATTTAAGTCTTCTGTTGCCGGGAACTCTTAACACTTGCTGTTACTTTTTAAATGATCAATATATGAACTCTAAGTTTTTGCTTCTGATCTTAGATATCCTAGATCCATGAAGCCATCAGATTTGCCACAGCACAAGCCCTACAGAGTTGCTGGCTCCAAGGCACCCTTGGCCTTTCTGAATCTGACCTTAGACACCTCTCCCTTCGTGACACATTCCACTTCTTCTTGCCGTTGACACTCTGGTTGCTGAACACCCCACATGCTCTTATGCCTCTGGCTTAAGTTGTCATCCAACTGGATCCTGTCTCTTTGCCTTTTGAAACTGCAATCACTCTTTAAGGTCAATCCCAGATATGTGTCCTCCATGCATCTCCCCTCGTTCTGTGGTTGCAGTTGGTCTCTCCATTCAGAATATTCTCGTACTTGTGTATATGAATCCTTTGGGGATAAGAACAATTATTCATCATTGTGATCATCACAGCACTTAGAAATATTTTGTGTGCATAGTAGGTACTGAATAACAGTTGTTATATCATATTTTACTGAAATTTTTTTATATACTGCCAGGGTTGTTCTTAAATTAGGAAAAACTAGGAAAAGAAATGAGAATGAGAGTAAGGAGCACCTGAACAGTATCCAGCTCTCCTCTTGTCAACACTTAGCTCTTGGAAAACTATTGACCAAGCCTTAATTTAACCTTTTATTTGCCCTGCTAAGTATAAACTGCATTTCTCTTAGCTATGCCTCTACTGGCAGGATAGTAACTATTTCAAAGAATGAGGAAAGTCAAAAGAACCTAGGTAAGGAAAAACAAATTCTTTTTGAATTTTCTCAGAATGGTTCTGTGGGTAGGAGTATATGCAAATAAATGTTCTCAAGGCTGGATTAAAGCTAAGGAGCACCACACTAGGCTCTTCGATGAAAACTCTGATTGTAAACCCCTAACAGAACTCCCAAAGAACTTTAATTAAAACTAAGTAGGAGCACATTAGTGATCTTACATTTTTTTTTAAAGATTTTATTTATTTGACAGAGAGAAACACAGCCAAAAAGGGAACACAAGTAGGAGGAGTGAGAGAGGGAGAAGCAGGCTTCCCGCTGAGCGGGGGGGCCCAATGTGGGACTCGATCCCGGGTCTCCGGGATCATGACCTGAGCTGAAGGCAGTTGCCAACCAACTGAGCCACCCAGGCGCCCCCGTGATCTTACATTTTACATCTCTTTCTTACTTCAAAAGTTATTATAATAAACTGAAACATGACAATGACATGAACCCCTCAGTATAGTTGGAAGTTGGTTACGTTTGTTAGCAAGTAAATAGGAACAGCTGTTCTGTTTCCTATACATAGGTATTGCCATTCCCTTTCTTCTAAGGCTAAATGTCACTGATTTATAACTTGGGAAATAAATTATTTAAAACCATATGTGATTATTGCTATACCATAAACATAGTGATTTATAATAAAATGTACAAATTCACTATATTTTAGAAATTGAGGTGTTAGCATAAACTTTTAAAACGTTTGAGAAGTTCAGTTCTCTATTACTGTAGGGAATCTACAAATCTTATCCAACCCTTACTGTTTATAGAAAAAAAACCTTGAGACTCAGAAAGGGGATGTGACATTTGTCAAGACACAGAGTTTCTTAGAGGCAAAGCCAACACTAAATCCAGAACTCCTGACTCCCTAGCATCTTTGCTGCCTTTTAGTGCTTGCATTGGAAAAAGGTAAAGATGTGGTATGATTTCATAATCATGGTTTCTGACACTCTGAAAGAGAAGTTATTTCTACAAGTACTTTGGACTATATTGTAGGAAGTCAATTCTGTTACTGTATTCCAGGTTTCTATTCCTCCCTAACCCCTGTCTTCTAAAACCACCAAAAAAGCAGTTTAAATCTATTTTTGGTTCAGGATTAGCAAGGTTAAAAAAAAAAAAAAACTACTTTTAAGGATCACTGATTTGTTAGGGATATTGCTGTATTAAATTATGTCAAGTGAAAAGAGAAATAGAAGAACATGGAGGGATCTTATGGAACCCAACTGCACAAATTGATATAGGTCTCTTCAGAGGAGAAAGTTGTCAGTAATTTCTCTCCCTCTGGAAGCTGCTCTCTCATCTCTTATTCTGTAAGTCTGCTCTGTTCTGTTTCATCCTGCAGACCAGCTTTCTCTGATTGTTTGCCATTACACCCATGGACAAATATGGCTGCCGGTTCCTCCTTCAGTGCCCCTACAACTCCCATAAGCATCACTGTCTAACCACATTCAGTCCGTGTATCTTCCAATGTGAAGATCTGAAAGAATAACCAGGGGTATAACTAGGCCAATCATTGGTTTTCAGCCAGCTGCTTCATCTTTGGTTTCAGCTTCAGAGACTCTTAACCTGGAGTAGGTTACCCTGAGAAGAGGGTGTGGGCAGGTCAGGCAGGTGTGCTGATCGACCCACCACACTCTCCTTGGAGTCTGGGCATTTATCAGTCATCTTAGAACCTCATTCTTTCTCAGTCTCCTGCCAGTGACCTCTACGGATATTCCTGAGCCCCTCCAGTGGGTGGTACTTAGGAGTACGTGATTTTATTATAGTGAGAGCTACTCTGTTGCCACTCCTGTCCTAGGTCATGTCCTTCATTTAATTACCATGGTTAATCAGGGTATGCTCTACTTTGTGTAGCCACACAAGGACAAAGCAGTAGTTTTTTAGTACTGCTTTAGCTAAATAATATGCTTAGGTTATTGAGCATCTACAGTATGTTAGGCTTGTTTCATACTATATTTGCCAGATTTGCTAAGATGGCTTACAACAATTTTATATATTTCTGTCACACATTACCTGAGTGTTGCAGATGATACCTGGTCTGTCTCTTTTCATTCTAGAACCTGCCCTCAACAAACAACCCCTATCTGGGCCATGCTCCTCCTGAGGCAGGGGCAGAAGGGCAAGAGTCTGAGCATAACCACACAACTAAATTTAAAGTTTTTTCTCAGATATGTGTGGCACTTGTTACTTTTGCTTACATCCCATTGGCCAATTCAGGTCATGCAGCCAAGCTTTAAGTCAGTAGGATGGAGACATCTAAACATCTTACATAAAAAGAGTGTTAGTGAATAATTGTGAACAATGGTAATGTGCACAAACACATGCCCGTGTTGTCTCATTCAGTTATCACAACGCTCTTAAATGTGGATATGCTCACCATTGTGCAGTGTGTTAATTTTACAATTATATATTTAGCTCCCACCATGTCCTAGACACTGTGCTTTTTAGTTACTAGGGGTCAGCTGAGGGTCCTCACTATCCCATCTCTTATATTTTAATGATAAGGGTTTATTTTATTTAGAATGATGTGACTGTTATATATACTCATACTTGTTGTGAAACAGTGGTTCTGGGACGCCTGGGTGGCTCAGTTGGTTAAGCCACTGCCTTCGGCTCAGGTCATGATCCCGGAGACCCGGGATCGAGTCCCATATCGGGCTCCCTGCTCGGCAGGAAGCCTACTTCTCCCTCTCTCACTCCCCCTGCTTGTGTTCCCTCTCTGGCTGTGTTTCTCTCTGTCAAATAAATAAAATCTTTAAAAACAAACAAACAAACAAACAAAAAAAACAGTGGTTCTTAAATTTTTTGGTCTCAGGATCCCTTTACGCACTTATTAAAAATTACTGAAGACCCCAAAGAGTTTTGGTTTATGTGGGTTTGTATTTGTCAGTATTTACCATATTAGAAATTTAAAATCAATTTAAAAGATAGTTATCTAGAAATAGTAACCCCATTACCTGTTAGCATGAGTATTTCTGAATAAGTAACACAAAATATCTGTATTTTCTAAAGCAAAAATAAAATTAGCAGAGTGACATTGTTTTACATTTTGGTAAATCTCTTTAATGTTTGGCTGAGACAGGTGTATTCTCATACCATCTTCTGTACTCAGCCTCTTGGTATAATACATCATGTCACCTCTGGCACACTCCACTGTGTACTTGTAAGAGAATGAGTGAAAAGGACAAAGAACATCTTAGTATTGTTCTCAAAATGGTTTTGACGTCACAGAGCCCCTGAAAATGTCTTGGAGACTGTCAAGGGCCCCCATACTGCCCTTTAAGAAGCAAGAGTCCATTAACTACACTTTGAGTACTGCTATTCTAAAGTATTTTCTAAAAACAAACACATGAATCTTCAGTGCACTTTTCTTAAGAGTCCCTTTTGTATTAATCTGTTTTATAAGTCAAGTGACTTTATTAATCAAGTAGGCTATTATAACAGATAATATAATCTCCGTAGCTTAACCCTGTTAAAAGTTGTTTTTTGTTCTTGCCACAGTTCAGGCCAGTGGTAGGGGCTCTGACCACCCACAGTCATGTAGAGACCTACACTCCTGCCATCGTCCACCTAGGGATTTACAGTCCTCTACTGGTTCTTGTGTATCTGTACAGCAGGTACAGAAGAGAGAGACTAGAGAGTCACACGGGAGGATATTTGAGATTTGAGATCACATTGCTCTGGCCAGAACTCAGATAACTCCCATAATAGCATCAGAGGCTGGGAAATAGAGTCTGGCTTTGTGCCCAAAAGGAAAGGAAACAACAGGCTTTGGCAAAGACATACCATCATTTACCAGCTGAGTTTCTAATAAGTTAAAAGAAAACTATGATTTATTGTCAGCTCTTTTCCCCTTATGAAACATAAGGGGTACACAATACAAAACAGTTAATACCTCATGCTTTGAGAAAAATCGTAGGGGCATATAGTCTAAAGTAATTTTTAAATGTTTTAAACTTTTTATTTTGAAACAATTTTGAATTTAAAGCATTAAGTTACAAAAATAGTACCCAGAACTACCATATATCTTTTACCCAGATTCACCAGTTATAAATATTTTGCCACATTTGCTTTTATTTTCTGTGTGTGTGTGTGTGTGTGTGTGTGTGTGTGTATGTGTGCATGTGTGTACATACACATTTTCCCCCAAACTATTTGGGAGTAGATTACAGGCCTCACACTCCTTCCCTGAACACTTTAATGTGGTACTTATTAAAACTTTGTTACTTATTAAAATCAGGTTTTTCAGTGTTGATGCAATATTATCATCCATGGCATAGACCTACTGTCCTTTATAGCAGTTGTGTTTTTGGTCTAGGATTACACATTGTATTTAGTTTGCATTTGTCACGAGTCTCCGTTAATTAATTTGGAATGATTCTTCAGCCTTTCTCTGTCTTTCACATAAGTGACATTTCTGTAAAGTACAGCCTAGTTATTTTGTAGAATGCCCTTTCATTGAGTTCATCTGATGTTTTCCTTATAGACTCAGGTGATACATTTTTGGCTTTAGAAATATTATGACAGAGGTATTGTATCCTCAGTGAATTTTATCAAGAGGCATGGATGTCGGTTTGTTCCATTATAGGTGGTAGTCACTTTGATCACTTGGATAAAGTGATGTCTGCCAGGTTTCCTCATGGTAAAGTTACTCTTTTTCTGTTTAAATTAATAAGTCATTTTGGGGATATACCTTGATAGTTTGCAAATACCTTAGTCCTCATCAAGCTTTTCTTTACTAGTTTAGCATGATGATTCTTGCCTGAACCAAATTATTACTGTAATAGTTGCAAAATAATTTTTATAAATTTATTTTATTTTCAAAGATTTTACTTCTTTATTTGACAAAGAGAGAGAGAGAGAGAGAGAGAGAGAGAGCGCTCACACACAAGCAGTGGGAGTGGCAGGCAGAGGGAGAAACAGGTTCCCTGCTCAGCAAGGAGCCCGACATGGGGCTCTATCCCAGGTCCCTGGGATCATCATCTGAGCCAAAGGCAAACGTTTGACCAACTGAGCCACTCAGGTGCCCGAGTAAAGTGTATTTGTTTTTAAATTTTATTTATCCAACAGAATCACAGAGAGGGAACATAAGCACGGGGAGTGAAAGGGGGAGAAGTAGACCTCCCACTGAGCAAGAAGCCCCATGGGACTCTGGTATCATGACCTGAGCTAAAGGCAGATGCTTAATGACTAAGCCACCTAGGTGCCCCTAAAATTCATTTTTAAAGTTATTTTCTAATTACACATAAGAGAAACAAGTGAGATAGACATTTGTTGGCTCTCTGCCTAGCATACTTTGCCACATTTTTCTCTTCCTAAAATTTTCTGAATTTTGTTTGGGTATATCCCCTTGTCTAATGGCAGCCTGTCCACTTCTAGTAAAATGATGACATCATAGCCACTGGTGGGGGTTTTGATTGATAGATCAGTTAGCACGTTCTATCCACTAAGCCTCATTTATTCTTTTACGAGTGGGACTCTGACCTACTCTAGCCCAATCAAAGTGAACTTTAGGGCTCTTGTTTCAGTTGCTGGACTAGCAGTACCATTTGCATCTGGCATCTATCCTGTGACCATGAGGATAAAGCTGACCCAGGTAGCAGAAGGGGAGAAACAGAAGGAAATTGGGCGATTGATGACCATTTTGAGCTGTTAAATGAGTCAACCCTGAAGCCTGCCCCACATGAGCTAATAAATTTTATTAAGTGAGCTAGCTTGAATTGGGTTTTCTGTTAACTTTTGACAGAGTCCTAATTGATATTCTTAGTAACAAATAGTCGTAGCTGTTTTATCTGATTTTAAAAAAAAAT
This sequence comes from Spilogale gracilis, assembly GCA_004023965.1. Classification (NCBI taxonomy): domain Eukaryota; kingdom Metazoa; phylum Chordata; class Mammalia; order Carnivora; family Mephitidae; genus Spilogale; species Spilogale gracilis. The sequence goes on along the minus strand of PITA01008215.1, from coordinate 11,570 downwards.
GGCAAGAAGGATGTGTGCATAAAACTTTTTCAACACCCAACAAAAAGAAATGGGCATAAATATTTGTTTGTTTCCTCCCCAGCTTGGTGATAGCACCCTGCAATAGGCTAAGTAGGGTTAAAATACCAGAATCAGCAAGATCTGTCCAGTGTGCCAAAGGGCCCGTGAAGTCATTTGCGGTAGTGAAATTGTTACAGTTGTGAAGAGGGGCTAGATTCACTTGACTCATTTCAGTTAACCAAGCCAGCTCGAGTGAATTAAAACACAGTAGGGGCATCAAGCGTCACATGAAGCCCAAGGACAGCCGTGCAACGGGGTGTGGAAGCCAGCATTACAAAGCCTGAAGTACTCTCACTCCTCCATCTCTGCTCTTCTGTGTTTCTGCTTCATTTCCAGTCCTACCAGTCAATTTCAAAATACCTAGAGAGAGAATATGATTCTGTTAGTTTGGGTCAGGCGTTCTCTCCTGTTCAGTTCAGTTGTGCTCATTGGTTTAAAAGAAAAAAAAAAAAAAGATTTCAGAAGACCTAGCCCTGAGGGTATGGAGATTTCAAGAAGTGAGTCAGGCTCCAGAGTTGGCTACTAGAGAAATATTTATGAATGCCACAGTCAGCCAAGGGCATAACTATAAGCAGGAAAAATTGATTCATGATGTCTTTCTTCCCATCTTAGGACTCCTGCCCCTTATTATTAGCCTGTGTTTTTCTCATATGAATTCTTGCTAAGATGCTCACTAATAAGGTCCTAGACATGGGTCCTAAACATTTCTAGGATATGTTTTATTTTCTGAAGTCAGTGTTTCACACCAGTAGCCTCAGCAACCTGGGAATTTGTACTGCAAGTTCTTGGGCCCCACTCTTGAAGTACTGAGAGAGAAACCAGCAGTCTGTGTTTGAATAAGTCCTCCTGGTGATGCTGATGCACTTGAGCTTGGAAAACCACTGCCCTGGGGAATTCTGGAAACCCACGAGGAGGCCAGAACCTGGCCTCTGTCTTCTTCCCGGCCTCTGTTCCTGTCGAAACGTGGCCAGGTTTTCCTCACCCACTGCCTCAAAAAAGAACCCCAAGCTCTGGCCTTTAAAGAGGAAACAACACCTGAGTGGTGGAAGGGTAACTCTTCAGCTCTAGAGCCTCCATCTTTTCAGTTTGGACCCAAGGGCACACTGTGCATCTAGCATTTCTGGACATTCTTCTGCCGGTGCACAGAAGTCTGAAAGCCCCTGTTCCTTCTCCTCTCGCTGCTCTTCCTACGACTCCCTCCCTTTCCTTCCTCTTGCTTCTTTTCTCTCTTTCCGTCCATTTGTTTCTTCATTCTCTTCTCTCCTTCTTCATCCTTCCTCCTCTTTCTCTTCTTTTTCTTATTTTGCCTTCTTTTTCCTGCCCCCCTTTTTTTATTCTTGCCCTTTGCCCTCTACTTCTTTTTTCTTCTTTGTTGTCTCTGTTTCCTCTGTCCTTCTTCTCATTTCTTGTAATTCTCCATCAGTTCTTCCTCCTCTCACTTGAATTCGTAGGCAGAGTAAACTTGCTCAAGAAGAGAAGCTGAATGCCCAAGGTTTATAGAAAGTGGTAGATGCCATTGCTGTCATCCAGGTTGCTACCAAGGGACATCCTTAACACCCCCCCTCCAGGGCACCTTCAGGATTATCCAGGGTCCGAGCCTACCCACTCCTGCACCTGTTCAGCAGGACCTCAACCTTATGCTCTTCAGCTCTGGGTCCCCTCAGCCTGCTAGCCCAGCCCCAAACCCAACCCTAGAAGCAGCTCACACCACCATGTGCTGGTACATGTTTACCAGTGAGCTCTGTAACAGCGCAGGTCACAGGAGCAGGAGTGGTAGGGAGGAGCCCAGATGTTTAACATTTGTTAATCTGTGATGTAAACATTCCCCCTATAGCTGCTTTCAAGCTACCAACCTGACATCACCGACTGAGGAGCTGGAAAGGCATGCTCACAGCGGACTCACGGAAACCAGTCAAACCCACAGACACACTAAGGATGGCCTCACTAGCCATGGTCTATGTGCAGTGCTACTGCCTTCCCCCATCAATGCAGGTGTTTCAGAGTTAACCATTCATGAATGGATTACTGTAATGTCAGACGTTTGTTCCCTATTATTTAATTTTTTTTTAGAACTGCCATTGGAATAATTAAAAACGGCAGTATATAATAATTGCCACAACATTACCTTTTAGTTCGATTAAATAAAATTCAGCTGCAAATACTGCCCCCCCCCAATTGCAGCCTTTTCAGTGATTTATAAACCTTTTTACTTAAGAGTCTGAGCTCGATCAAAATATCAAATTGACGGCACTTTGGGGTTATAGATATAATAAAGTCTCAGTTAATATTCACTTAAAACATAGAATATCATTCTGTCACCCTATCTTTTTTATTTGTATTCTACAGCATCTCTGGTGGATTTTTATTATTTTTAAGTAACTTCACATTATGTTTTATGATACATTTCTTCCTGCAACAGTTTTGCATACAGATGGAAATGTTGGAAATCTAGTTTAAGGCTTATCTTATTTTTTTATTCTGTTATGTGATTGATCTGGTCAGTGAACAAGAAATTCTTCTAGGCCATCCATCACTCCAGGCAGCAGGTGAGCTAAACCTTCTAACTCACTGCTTCCAGTCAGTCATGCAAGATGCAGGTTATAAATATTGAATGTGCAAACAACTGTTTAAATTAGCTGTCCTTTCTATTTTATGCAATTTCAGTAGAAAAGCAAGCTGATATATTGTTTAGTGGCAAGAAATAGAAGACAGTGAATTCAGTATTATCCTTCCATACGTCATTGAATTCATCCTGTTGCAGATATTTAAAATGGATCAAATTAATTCTTGTTCCCTTAAGTTAAACTAGAAATAAGGCAACTGAGCATGTAATTTATGTAGGTTTTTTGGTTTTTATGTTCAAACAGAAGCAAGACTGTTAATAATTGTAAATGTAGCCATCTGTCATAAATATAGTAGCCAATTGTTAAAAGCTTAGTTCTGTGAATTTTGTTACCTCTTTGCAATAACAAAAATAGCTTAATATTTGGAAAATATTTGGGCAAGAAGGAAAGTAGCAGCTGGCTTGTCCCACCATTCCTGGTAAGCATGTAGAATATTGAACATGTGCGGGTGTTTGTGCTTCTGCTGCTTGGACTTGTAACAAGTGGGCATACTTTCACTAGTATTGATATACACAGTGGATACAATTGCCAACCATTTGTAGTAACTTCTAGGAGCCTTTTGTATGTGAGGAATTTAGGTAAACTTCCAAAATTGCTATGTGTTTGAAGTTCATCCTTCAAATTATTTTATTCTGGGAACATCCTTTCATGTAGGCTACATTTTTAACAATCACGAACTGCCTTCAAAAGAGAAAAGTCTGTCTCCCTCATGGACATGCAGGGTGTTCAGCATGTATCTCTTAGCAGTTGGGTTACAACCTAACAGGAAAACTGGGCAAGATTTTATGTTACTTTCTATGGCAAACACTGCTCATTACCCTCCCAAATCCAATTTCATGGCTCTGACCTTTTAGCAGAATTTTGATCAGGGTGGCAATGAACCTAGCTAAACAGATGCACCTTTTTACACCACCACCCTTCCCCCATAGCTAGAGACAGCCACATGACCTAATTCTGGCCAATGAAATGCAAGTGGAATTCACCTGGCAGTACTCCCAGGAAAGCTTTTTAAAACAGACACACTCAGCTAACTTGTTCCTTTAGCCCTGTGTCCTTTGGCACTTTGCTTTTGCCTTGTTTGCCGCTCCAAATGTGAATACAACGCATGGCAGCACGGCAGCCTTCTTGAGAGTATGAATGCAAAAGTTCTATGTGAGGATGGCACGGGGGAAAATAGGGAGAAAAGCTGGGTGCCTGATGGCATTAATGAGCTACTAACCTGTCCCAAACCGCCAGTCCTTAGACTTGAGTGAATAAATAAGCCTCATTTTTTGTGAAAACCACTATTTTTCAGCAATACTTATAGCCTAACACATCCCTAACTGGTACCCTTCTCTTTCTGAGTTATCCAAGTCTTCATGAAATTATGCATTGTGTTTTTTAAAACATAGTCTGCTTTGCAATTACAAAAGTCAACTTTGATATATGTCCATATGTGAAGTTAAGTTGAACCAGGATTGCTGTATGAAAAAATTTCATGATCGATAAATGTAAAAAAAATGGTATTATGTAATAATTTTAGTAATAAAGATCACAATTTCAGGATAAAGCTCAGGGAATTTTCTTAATGTCATCCCTCAAATCTTATTTCCTTTTGTCTTTGATCAATTCCTGTCATGTTTTCTCACCCTTCCTGTGTTCAGTCAGGTAGAAGATAATTTATAAACAATAATAATAAGTGTTACAGGTCTTAGAAATATTTGTCACAAATATAAATCTGATTTCATTATTTCCCTGCTTAAAAGCTTTCCATAGTCTTTGATGCGATACTAAAGACTTTTTCATTCTGGCTCCAGGTGTTTTGTCCAATCATACCTCCTTCCTACCTCCCTCCCTCTCTCCCATCATATTCCCTCAGCCCTGTGCTTTTTAAAACCACTGGACTTCTGGTAGGATCTGAAATTAGACCATACTTCCATTCTTTCATATCCTCCCTTATCCTGTCTCGTCTCCATCTGTGAACAGATCCCACTCATCCAAAAGAACTTGAGTTCACATGTCCTTCTCTTTGGAGCTTTCCCTGATTCTTCTAACTTCATTGTCCATGCTTTCTGTTAAAATTCTTTTTATGCTTCTATTGTAGCACTTATTAGATTGGTTTATATTTATTTCCAGGTCTGTCTTTCCCAGGAGACTGTAAGCTCCATGAAAAGATGAGCTAGCTATACTCCGTTTTGCAGCTTCACTATCCAAGTCAGGATCTGGAATGGAGTAAATACTAGGAAATTTTTATGTCTTTAGAACAAAAAAATTTAAAAACAGTTCTGAACCTCTTATTGAGCACTAGGATTATATACCTGCTTATTAAGATATCCCTGTGAAGGAAATGCTTCCAGTAATAGAATATTTATCAATTATATAACAAATAATCACCCATCTGACTCATCTCTGCATCTGCTTTTATTGAACCATAACAGACTTTCTTGTGTCTTTAATTTTTTTAATTACATACCATACATTGCATGTAAAGAACAGTAAAGCCCGGGCGCCTGGGTGGCTCAGTGGGTTAAAGCCTCTGCCTTCGGCTCAGGTCATGATCTCAGTGTCCTGGAATTGAGGCCCACATCGGGCTCTCTGCTCAACAGGGAGCCTGCTTCCTCCTCTCTCTCTGCCTGCCTCTCTCCCTACTGTGATCTCTTTCTCTCTCTGTCAAATAAATAAATAAATAAAATCTTAAAAAAAAAAGAATAGTAAAGCCTTAAGTAAATAACATTTACCTCCAAAAAGTACATACCCCCTCTTTTGACCAGTGGGCGAAACCCGGACTGAGTCAATTCATGGTTGGGGGGCGGGCCGGGCTTGGAAGCTTGAAACTTCTGTGTGATTCAGTTTGTTATTAATTCTTTGAGGGCAAGCTCAGATCTTTCCTTTCAACAGGTCTTGAGCTCTGACCACTGGCAAGATTTAGCAGATTCATAGACACATGGCTTTCCAAACTGTAAGAGATATCTATCTATCTATCTATCTCTCTCTCTCTCTCTCTCTCTCTCTCTCTCTCTCTCTCTCTTTTATAGTCTAGATACCAAATCTTTGGGCCCCTACGGAGTTCTTTGTTCTCAGTCCTGCCCCTGGCTTTCTATGCCTTGTGAGATCTGTTTTCCCCCTGCTGTCTGACCCATGCCTACTGAGGAAGGCAGCCTTACAATCTGCAGAAGGCAAGAATTCCTTGCAGAGCCTTCTCTCAGCTGCCCTGGTCACCCATAGTCTCCAGAGGCTGAAATCCCAGAGTGCCTTAGATGAATTTCCCTTCACTCTTTAGTTCACCCTATACTTTCAGTAAACTGTCCCCAGCCCTTGGTGAAGACCATGGGAAGAGGTTGTCAGACAGGCAGAGGCTTGCTTTGTAGGGGGGGGCTATCAGCATTCTTATCTCTCACTCAGCCTACCTGCTGCTGTGACAGCCTGGGCTGATTGCCCCATATCTCCGTCTTTGGCCAATTCTTTGTTTTCCTTCTGACATGCTCCAAAGAAGACCTACTGGCCATTGGTTTCTCCTTTCCTATGAAGGATTCATTCACTTCTGCAATTTGGTTCAGGTCCCTCTGATGGGTTTCTAAAAACTATTATTTTATAATTTATCAGGCTTATTTTGGTTGTTGGGGTGCGAGGAACAGTCTTTAGCCTCTTTCTCATCCTAACCTCCTTCTCTCCCCTTCCTTCCATCCATTCACCAATGCTTATGTGTGTGTGTGTGTGTGTGTGTGTGTATACACAAATACATATTAAGTATTTTCCATTGATGAGTAACACTGTATCTTGTATCATTTCCCTTCCTCCACAGCCCCAAATTATCAAAAGGTGTACATCCTTATTGCATCTATTATATGTAGAAGGAAATAGTTTCAGCTTTCTTAAGGAAAAAAAAAAGGTTCTTTTCACTGAAAGTTACATTTTTTACCTATTTCAGTGTGTCTAGGATATTTTGCAAAAAACAGCTTACAATTTCATGTTGTCTTTTAGGCTTCATCAAATATAGAAGTGAGAATAATCAATTAAATTTGATTAGTTTACAAATAATGCAATTGCTATTGACCACAAGAAGATTCAGATGATGAAAACATGCAGTTCCATTAATATATTGAAACTTTGATGACAATAAGAACTAATGATAGTTCTGCAGTACCTATCACTTGCCTAGAAAATAGAGTAGTGGCATCTTACACATGATGTTATCAGTATTTCATATCAGTTGAGTGTATCTAAACTGGGTAAAGTGATAGAAAATGACTGAAAACAAACATGAAGTTTAATTTATATAAAAATTACAGAAGAGCAAAATTTAAAAATTATATGAGAGCAAAATTCATACATGATGTACTTTGAGTATGTTACAGTCTCTCAATAGAGTGAGGGATAAGAGGACTACCCACCAGTTTGCTTTTTTGGCATAAGAAACCACTCCAAGATTCAGTGGCTTAAAAGTATTATGTCTTATTTCTCATGAGTCTGAGGGGTGGATTGTGGTTGACTGATGTTGGCTGGGCTTGTCTGGGTAGCTGTGCTTGAGGCAATAGGGGGCAATTGGCCTATACACACCCTTGTGCAATAGCACAAGGACCCTGTCATTCTGCTAAAGGGGTCAGATCAAGTTAGGGGAGCTGGCCATGTGCCATACGACATACATGCTTAAGCAAAACAAGGAAGAGCACACACTGAGTCTGAAATGGGGAAAGGTAGTGACAAGTCCAGCACAGACTATGGGGACTTCCTTTATTTCTTAAGGAAGTGTTCCAAACCCAAGGCCCGTTCTTAGCTGACAAGCGGTCGAAGGACTACACATATGAGTCTACCTTTTCCATGAGTGTTTTCACAAAGAGTGTCAGTTAATCCAGTGGGTTTGTTAAGAGAACTTCCCTTGTATTTAGTTTAAGCAAAAACCAATTTTGAAAAAAGCCCTTAGTAATATGGGGCAATGCAAGGGAAGTTAGAAAACCATCCTGTTGTATGTTTTAATTACAGGCTCCTCTGCTTTCTTCTTGCATGTTAGTTTCACACTTCTCCTAGAATGCTCTACAGGGGCAAAATTAGGATTGACCTGTTTTTACCATCATCAGGCATAGTCTGTCACTTAGATACATTGGCTGCTCCATTTTCATATCATGTCTGGCAAATAGAAACAGATGTTTTCAGACATGCCCCACTAACATGAGATTTCATCTGTCTGTGTCTAGATGTATTGCCATCGTCAACACTGTATCTCTGATATTCTTAACTTGGATCTTTTATGGGAATACTTATGGGTTGCTTTGGCATATATGTGACTGTTTGTTTAGAAGGGTATAGAATAGTCCCATAAATATAGTCCAGCTAAGAAAGCAGCGTATAGTTTGTCTTATTGTGAAATGGGTCCAGCTCTCCGAATATTCACTCTGTGTCTGAATCTCTTCAATAGATGAGGTTACGTAACACCTGTAACTTTCACCAACACGTTTCTGGCTAAAAGATCTGTGTAGCAAATCTTCACTGCCTTCTCTCCTGTTAAGAACTTCTGTTAGAACTATGACATCTGTTTGCCCTGCGTCCACCCATTCTATCTATTGTCTTGGGAAAAAAAGGGGGGGGGGGATAAGAAACTAGGTTGCTATAATGCATAATATCAATGTCTTGTTTCAGATGACTAAGAATCTTATATACAGCATTTCATAATTCTTAAAACCATTCCATTTTCTCCCCTCCTTTTTGCACTGCATTTTTAGTATAGATAATCAGTACTTTTCCCACCCTCCAAACTCTCATAGCTCTTAAAATATTACAAAATAGATCTTTTGTTCATCATATAACCACAGGAAAAGAACACAAAATCCTGGATGTCTTACAGCTTTGTCATTAAAAAGACCTTGGGCAAGTGATTTCACTTTTTAGAGCCTCAGTTTTGTTTTTGTTTTTGTTTTTTAATATATGTAAAAGGAGAAAGATGTTAGTTCTTGTTAGAAGGTCACAAGTCCCCTCCTCATTTAAACTCTAAGTATCGGCCACTCGAGTAAGGGATAAAGATGAAGAAAAATAAAACCAATCCCATTTGATAAGCCCAAAAACATTGATTTGCCATCACTCACTACACCTGGAGACCACACCAAGTAAATCAGATTTGTGGCTGAGAGTAGGAATAATGTAAAATTCAGCAGTGCTCTGTTAATTTGTCAGTAACTTGCATTGTTGTTTATTTTCCTCTCAAGGTGTCCAGGATGCACTTCAGTATTTCTTATAATCAAAATTGTAGCATCATCAATGATAGTTCTTAAAGCATAAATTACTAGGTCGATGTTTTTTAGAATTTGAACTTTGAGTAAGATTTTAATTAGTATTATGTAGTGCCCAGCACATAATATTCACTCAGCAAAATGTTATTGAATGAGTGAGTGAATGACCTCCCATTTAAAAATACTTCCAGTAGGGGCTTCTGGGTGGCTCAGTTGGTTAAGCGACTGCCTTCGGCTCAGGTCATGATCCCGGAGATCCGGGATCAAGCCCCACATCGGGCTCCCTGCTCAGCAGGAAGCCTGCTTCTCCCTCTCTCACTCCCCCTGCTTGTGTTCCCTCCCTGCCTGTGTTTCTCTCTGTCAAATAAATAAAAATCTTAAAAAAAAAAAAAAAAAAAAAAAATTAACTCTCAACTTTTAAAAAAAAAAAAAAAAAAAAAAAATTAAATCTCAACTTTAAAAAAAAAAAAAAAAAAAAAAATACTTCCAGTAGCTCCTCTCATATAACACCATTTTAATTATGCTGGATATAAAGTACATTGTTAAGAAACATTCATTTTTTTTAAAAAAATTATTTTTTTATTTTAAAAATTTTATTTTATTTTTTCAGTGTTCCAAGATTCATTGCTTATGCCCCACACCCAGTGCTCCATGCAATACGTACCCTCAATACCTACCACCAGGCTCTCCTATCCTTCCTCCGCCTCCCCTCCAAGACCCTCAGTTTGTTTCTGAGTCCAGAATATCTCATGTTTCGTTTCTCTCCCCAAATTACCCTACTTCCCATTTCCTTTCCTTCTCCTACTGTCCTCTATATTACCCCTTATGCACCTCAAGTAAGTGAAACCATGTGATACTTGACTTTCTCTACTTGGCTTATTTCACTCAGCATAATCTCATCCAATCCAGTCCATGTTGCTACAAAAGTTGGATATTCATCCTTTCTGATGGAGGTGTAGTATTCCATTGTATATATGTACCACATCTTCTTTATCCATTCATCTGTTGAAGGACACCTTGGCTCTTTCCACAGTTTGGCGATTGTGGCCTTTTCCCAGTGACTTTTGTTTAGTAATTGGAGATGTGACCCCTGGGTTGTGACCATGTAGCCCTTAGGAAGGAAGTTCACGTTCATTAAGTACGTGTGTGTGACAGGTGCTCCTGTCGGCATTGTCTCAACTTCTCTGGAGTAAGAGGTGTTTAGTTCCCTTTTGTAAAGAAACTGAGATTCTAAGATTGTCTTTCCCAAGGCTTCTCAGCAAGTTAGGAAGTGGGATCCCAATCAGTTATGCTTTTAATGGCATTGTTCTGTTTCCTAGGCAGTGGTTAAGATGGTGGCCAAGCACATGGCATTTCAGTACACTATAGGTATTGGAAAATGCCAAAAGTCCTAGCCTTGTTTAGTGGTTCATCTTTTCTATTTAGAATGTTCTGTTTTGGAATCCTGTCTTTACCATAAGTCACCTTTGTGTCCTTCCCCTCAAGCCACACTACTCAGCAAAGGAGGAGCCACCCAACTCCAAGAGATCAAACATAACATCAGGAGCTTCCCTTGAGGCCACTCCTCATCGGAAGTGCTGTCTGGCTGGTTCTCTGCTTTTGAGAAATTAGAGGAAGAGTTTCCTTTTCAAAGACCAAACTGCCAGTCCTCAGGGTTGCTACCCCCTTTCTTTTCGTGTTGATCCACATTGTTCTATAGAGGCCATGTACAGGGCCCTGTCTTCACTGTGATATCAAAGAGTCTTCATGTATAAAGTGTCAAGATTAGGTATGTAAATTATGACTTACTGTGCTGTGTTAATTGTTTTAACATTGATTTAGGCTTTCTGGGTCCTCTCTTTCCTTTCTTCTGTTCCATTCAGCAGACTTCAGCTCTTTGAATTGACTCTTTCTTTCTAAGTCTTATTTCTTTGATTCCAATATGCAACCTAGTTTTAGTAACATTTAATTTTTTTTATAAAGATTTTATTTATTTGACAGAGAGAAACACAGCCAGAGATGGAACACAAGCAGGGGGAGTGAGAGAGGGAGAAGCAGGCTTCCCAAGGAGCCCGATGCGGGGCTTGATCCCAGCACTCTAGAATATGACCTGAGCCAAAGGCAGTCGCTTAACCAACTGAGCCACCCAGGCACTCCGAACATTTAATTTTTTAAGCCTCTTAGGATTAATAGGGAAATTCTTCCTTTTCATCCTCTAATTTAAATCCAGATTTCTCTATTGTTCCCCATCATATTCATATCACCCAGTTTATCTGTCTCCATGAGTGACACTCAAGGCTGAGTTTCTAGTCAGTATCCTAAGTTTTAGTTCAAAGTGGTAGTATTTTCCATAATGTAATCATCTATGCCCCATCCCAGTTGTGCCCTTGAACTCTGTTCCAGGAGCTCCCCAAATAGGCCTTCCTTTTTGGAGGGACACAGCACTCTGCTCTGTTCTGTAGAAACAGAACCTCTGATACAGTTCTTCACCTTCTGCCCACCCTCCAGTTTGCCTCTTGTTTTGTCTCTATTTCTGTCCGTCTGAATTTCCTGCCCCTCCCTCCCATCACTCACATCCCTCATGGATTCTTCCTGAGTCCTGCTGTCTCATAAACCGACAGGCCCTGATACTTTTCCACTTTCCTCCTTCAGTGTTCCCAAATCCCCTAGGAGGCATCACTGCCCCTCCCTGTCCACCTTGATAATG